>NDGN011462309.1:0-15675 GCA_002564285.1 Tympanoctomys barrerae
AAAAAAAAAATGGGCTCAAGACTTTCGTTAAAAAAAAAAAAATGCCTTCTTTTCTTCCAGGATCTCTTTATTTTTCCACTTTTCTACTTCCTCTGGGGCTGTTTCTCAGTTGTTTGACATCTTTCCGGAAGAAAATGTCCCGTGCTTCGAAGAGCCAGTCGTCAGCGGGTCCTCCCCTCCCTCGCACTCTCCACCCCTTCCTCTGCTAATCAATAAGACAGATCTCCAAATGCAGTTGTGGAAACAGGCTCCGACACACTCTCGTCCTGGATCCCCTACCCCAGGCAGCAAGCAGCCAGCCTCACACGTGATAGACAGAGAAGTAATGCCAACAATTCTTTAACAGCCCTAGACTTTATTCTACACCTTCCTTTTTTTTCCCCCTCGCTTGGCAGAAGAAAGAGCAAACGAATCTTTCCATTTCTGTATGAAGACTCTAGACAGCCCAAGAGACACCAGAGTGAGGCCAATGTGTACGGATTAATCATTTCTGCTACTACTGCTAATGATAAGGCTATGATTTTAATAAAAGTAATTGCTTCATGTTTTTATTAGCTGCGCTCTCATGTCACAGGAATTATAAGATGTGCCGAGATCTGAATCATCGATATGATTTAAACTGTGTTGAAATCCTAGGTTGATGGATTGAAATCAACCAACAGGACATTAGTATATTTTAATTTTTTGAAGGTCTTTAAAAAAGAATAATAAGTAGACGTTTGTCAGTGAATATGTAAGTCTTTGAGATCAAGGCATTTGCAGGCTATAAATAATGATTGAATATAGATGTCTAAAATATAGATTACATATATAGCAAAACTATGTACTATGTGCATTACTGCAAAAGGAAGTGAATTATTTGGCTGAACACAGCCCTATCTAGGTTAGTTTCACAACACATAAGGCAGTTTGCAGGTATTTCCCGGGTTCTTTGTTCTTCGGTTGCTCTCTGTAATGACAGAGTATGGTAAATTCTCTACCTTTCCTTTGCACGTGAGCAGTATTTCTGAATTACTTGCCAGACAGAACTAGCCACTGGTGACACTGCAGCACACAAGAGATGGATACAAAGGAAAGCAAAGTACGCCATCCTGAAGCCAACTCTGCTGCTGTCTGGTGCTGTAGGTATTTCAGTTTATGCTCTCAGACAGGTCCCAGCATGCAGTGCGGCACTGCAGGACCAACTAAGGTAGCAGTTTGGCAATAGATCTGTAGCAAAATCGTGAAGAATAACATTTGCAGAGATTTTAAAGAAAACAGCACACAACTCACAGAGAAAGGAACACCGTAGTAAAAATATGTACCTCTAAAGCCATTTCTCACAGCCTTCTGATTTGAAAGAAAAGAAAAAAGGAAATGCCAAAAAAAAAAAAAAAACCCACAAAACCCCACAAAACCCTCAAACAGAAAAATAAAAATAGAAAAAGCACTAAGCACTGGAAGGAAACATGGAGGTAAGTGCATACTGTCTTGAGAAAGAGAAAGGCTGAAAGGAAAAGATAAAAGGGCAAGGGAAAAAATGGAAATGCTAGGAGGAGGAGAAAGAATGAAAAAGGGGAAGAAAGGAATAGATAGCAAAAAGATCATTCAGCACTCAATGAAATACATATGAAATCTGATTCAGAAACTAAAGATTGAAGAATCTTAAGAGATTCAAGCTTAGAGACTAATACAAATACTGAAGCAAAAATTAACGCCTGTACAGCATAGAATAAAACATTTATTGTCAGGAACACTGAGCCGCCTGCTGAATTCTCCCTGTCCTACGTGTGTTATATCAATCATCCCTTAGTCTCTTACAGCCAATACCCGTCTTTTATTTCATTTTATTTTTTTAACTCTTCTGCATCTGTATCTTTTATTCTACTTTTTTCTGGACAGTTCCCCACAATAGTCTGGATAAATTAATGTCATGACCTCACTATGGCTATCAGACAGAAAATGTCGACTATTTTAATAATTGAGCATGAGCTTGCAGCAGCTGCCTGCTGGCTCTCCAGCTCTGTGGACCGCATGATCGTTGCACTCCTTGCTCTGTGGCTCAGGAACGACACATTCAGCACAACTTCTTTTGCCCCAACTGATGATATTGCTTTTTGTTACCTACAACATATTGAAACGCACATAACTCCTCAGAGGACATACAAACATTAACTGAGGGGTGTGTGTGTGTGTGTGTGTGTGTTTTCTGTATTTTAGGGCAGGGTCTGAGGGTGTTCAGGGTCTCACTACTAGATCCGTCTTGTAGTGATCCGCCTGTGTACAGCCTCCGAAGATCTGGGCTTACACACGGGCACCACCATGCCCAATCTCAATTGCTGTCTCAGTGCGCCCAGGAGCCGGGCCGGCACGGCAGGCCCAGGGATTGAACCCGTGACCCCGGGCCCCTAGGCCTGCTTGCAGGTGCTTTAATCCACTGAGCTATTTGGTCTACCTGACTCAGGTGTTTAGAAAATCAAGAGAAGTAATAGTTTAAAGAAAAATAGCAGTTGCACCTAAAAGTCCATAGTACATTCAGACAGAATTTAGTCATTTCCAAGTACCAAGGCTTCTGCCAGAACCTCTTTTAGGACCAACAGAAAGACAACTAAATCAATATTTATTTGAAAAAGAGAGGTTGTAATCAATCAGGTTCACAGCCACTGCCATAGACAGAAGTTTAAGGTGTTCTTTAGTTCTCAATTACTAGTCATTGATAAATAGCACATCCCTAAACCAAGTTTATACTTTGACCATAGTGAAAGTTTTTACAAAGTAATATTTTGACTCCAGTTTACATTAATTTAATAATGCAATATTTGTCTGGCCTTACTAGATCAACTACTTGTATTTGAGATTTGTTAGGCTAACTTTTAAAAAATAATCAAGATAGATCTGAATATAAATGACTTATGAGGGCTGGCCAAATAGCTCAGCAGATTAAAGTGCCTGCTTAGGCAGACATAGCTATTGGGGTTCGATCCCCAGGCCTGGGGCATGCTGAGATGGCAATTGAGACTGGGCATGGTGGCACTTGTAATCCTAGCTCTTGGGAAGCTGATAGGCTGATCACTATGTGTCCAATGTACATAGTGAGACCCTGTACTAAAATACAAACAAACAAAAAAAAGACATATGAAGTTAAAGAAAGCAGTAATTACTCTGAAATACTTTAATAAAATCTGCCACGTTCTTATTTCTAGGGCAGGAATCTTTTCCTTTCTACAAAAAAAATCACTTTAATGTCCGTGTGATTATGGTTATCAAATTACAATTAATGAGGAAATTTGGAAAAGGAGAAAGGAGGACAAATAGTGACCTGCAGTTCAAATTCTGACCCAAGATGCATGGATTGCTATTTGAATACTATCTCTTTCACCTAAGTGACATTCTTCAATGCTCTTCAGTGAGACTTTTCAGGAATCAACGAGAGTTAAAATAATTTTCTATGGTCCTTGGGCATATTTCCATGTATAGGAGCACATATGACTGGTGACTACCATTTTGGACAATTTGGGTACGAAATATTTCCAACTTTTCAGAAAGTCTTATGGGACAATGCTGACTTAAACTGGCCTTGTGAAAAGTTTTATAGCATAGCTGATCGTTAGATCCCAATATTTTCCTTCCAGTCTCTTGAGTAGAATAAAATATATTGATTTATTTGAAGGTGAAAAGTTGAGGTGGTTGATTTTGCTTTGTTTTGTTTTTGGCAAAAGAGAATCTATTGTTTTTATATACTATTAGCTTATAAGTGATGTGTTACACAGAAATTAACTTTCAAATAATTGATTTTCTTTTTTTTTTTTGAACCAGGGATTGAACTCAGGCCCTTGTGCTTGCCAGAAGAGCACTTATTCTACTGAGCCATTTCCCCTGCCCCAAATAATTTATTCTTAAAAAATAAGAATCATATAAATTTCTCAAATTAAAGTCCTTGAATATAGCCAAGATGCTCATCTAACCTTTCCAGAAATGAAAGCCCTGTGCTTTTGAGTGCCAAACAGCACATATTACGCACTGCGACTTTCCATCAAGAAGAGATGCAGTAGTGGTGTCACCAGGGAGATCACCTTTTCAAAAAATCCCATGTATATAGGAAAGTAAGAGCAGTAAGAATGAGAAGCAAAAATAGACTTTTTGTCTTTTTTAAGGAAAAAGGAAAAATAATTAAAAGGTGAGGCAGAAAATAAGCACATGCCAATGAGCTGAGGTGATCACTTGGAAAGTTCTATGAAGCGAAACACTCAGAGTAGTATCTAATAACAAACTAAAGTGTGTGTGAGTGTGTGTGTGTGTGTGTGTGTGTACACCTTCATAAGATAATGTTAAGTTACAAATTAGGTTCTAGAAATAATTACTTTGAGAAAAGCTAAAATAAAGTAAAACATAAATGTATATAAGTTATTACTTTAAAATGTATGGTGAAGAACACAGCTGGTTTCTAAACAACAGGTGAACTGACCTCAAGTTTCCTTACTAATTTTATTATTAAGCTAGAAAACGATGCAGTGTTTAACTTATTTTGACTGAGTATTTGTCAACCTGAAAGTTTCTTTTCCATCCCTGTTTTGATTCATAAATGCAGACAAATATAATTGACATTGAACAGCACTCTCAGAGATTTCTCTTGTTTCAGGAATAACCTGGTATTTAATCTTAAAGACTTCCATGTGTCTAGAAGCACAAAACGCGCCCCTGTGTCGTACTGTAGCAAGCTTTTCTTCTCCAGCCCCTCGCCCTTTCTCCATCAACCCTTCCATTCATTTTGCTGTGCTCCTGAAAGGGTATCACCCACTTTCAGATCCATCCTGACGTCAGCATCCACAAGGGGACCACATTCCAATCCATACCTCAGAAGGCAATTAGGAGAAGGACAAGTCTAAGGCAGGAAATCAGAGCAAGGACATGAATTTGAGGCTGGTTTTGAAAGGAGAGTGATGTGTAGCACAGGCAGTTACAGAGACCAAAGTTCCTGAGGACCCTGAGGAGCCCTTCTCTTTGAAGGAGAAAGCAGAGTAGGATAGTGAGATGGAATACAGATGGAATATGGCTTTCGAAAAATGATAGTATATCAAATTATATTCAAATGAGAAAGGATATTTTAACACTTTGTAGGATCATGCATAAGGACAATAAATGGATGTTCCTAATATGTCGACTGGCTTTCTAACAGGTGAGACAGGAAAGAATTCTGGGTTTTAAAGATGAGACATATGTGGAAAGGTACTAAATAATATTAAATAACTTCGGGGGCTGGGGAGATGGCTCAGGAGAACAAGCATTTCCCTGGCAAGCGTAAGGGTCTGAGTTCAATCCCTGGTTCTGCAAAAAATAAAAAATAAAAAATAAAAAAATTATACATATATATATATATAATAACTTCAGAGTTTCTGTTATATTTATACTTGGAACATTTATTTACTTACTTACTTACTTACTTACTTATTTTGGCAGTACCAGGGATTGAACTCAGGACCCTGCACTTGCCAGGCAAGCACTTATTCTACTGAGCTATCTCCCCAGCTCCCTATAGTTGGAACATCATATAGTACAGTATCTGCAAGTATAAATGTTTTAACAAACCTGACTCTCCGTACAACTCTCTGTACACTAGCATGCACAACATCTCCAAACAAAGTAGGGACTAATCTCAGATTCCAGAAAAGTAGTTGTAGCGCCACCTGTACAATTAATGAAGTTTGTAATCTTGGATAATCATTTAGTCCTCTTACCTTTAAAGAGGCAAGACTAGGTGATGAAAAATGACGAATATAGCCTTAAATTTTGCACAGTGCAGGGTGGCTAAAAATGAAACAGCTGCCAGTCACTGCTATTATATATGGTTACATATTTCTCCTATTTCATTTTCACAATAATTTTATAGTATTATGTCTTCCAAAGTCTGTTTCATAGTTGGCTTAACAAGTGAATCTCAAAATGTTTTATCTCATATTAGCTGAAAAGTACGGCAATGCCAAAATTTTATGTTTAAACTTTTATGAGGGTTAACCTAGTATATTTAAAATTGTATCTATCTTGCAACAATATATAAAATAGTTTATTTTGCAGCAGGGATGTAGTAATTTTCTAAGAGTTATTTTAAAGTATTTGTACTAACAACACCTGCACTGTGTTTTTGTTTTTGTTTGTTTGTTTGTTTTGTTCTGTTTTGTTTTATAACTGGCTTGTGGGTTAAAAACACAGAATTTATTGATAAATTAGATATATTTTAGCTTTAATAATTTGACTTTAAATTTCAGGATAGAACATCTCTGCTTATAAAGCCTCTTGGAATGGATTTCAGAGATACTGGATAAAAAAGAAATCAGAAAATCAGGTGACTCATAGCTTAAAAATATCTTCATCAACTAAAATGCTTTCATTATTGCCTTTTAAAAACTCTCACTTTAAAATGCTGCTAACTTGAAATGTAGCAAATTATTCTGATTGCACAGTATTAGTTCTGAGCCAGAGTTTTAAGGTTTTTTTTTTTCATTATGAAAAAATATGCTAATTTTCTGGGGGGTTTACTATATACAAATGGTTTTATTCATTTATTGATCACTTCAGACAGGAATGGAGCATCAATGACAGAGAAAATTGTTGTAGATTAAAAAGTATTCTCTCTTTATGATACTTTTATTTTCCCTGAATTTTTACTATTAATATAATTCGTATGTGTTATTTACAAGATCGAATTTTAGTTTGCTTTCTCTCTGCCTTGTGACAGAAATTCTTCCTTAATAATAGACTTTTAAGAGTACAAACACTGTCAGAGAAGCTTAACATTTAGAAGACAAATTCTTTCATAAAGAATAATATACTAGCATATGG
The DNA here is from genome assembly GCA_002564285.1 of Tympanoctomys barrerae. Taxonomy (NCBI): domain Eukaryota; kingdom Metazoa; phylum Chordata; class Mammalia; order Rodentia; family Octodontidae; genus Tympanoctomys; species Tympanoctomys barrerae. The sequence continues at coordinate 6,817 of NDGN011462309.1, forward strand.
GGATACACTTTCAATTTGCACTCAGGCTTTCTTTTTTCTTGCTTTTCTCTTTTTAATGTATTTGGGACAGCATCTCACTATACAGCTTGGACTTGTGGTGATCATCCTGTTTTCAGCCTCCCCAGTACTGGGATTACAGTTGTGTGCCACCATCCCCAGTTTTGGTGGCCAGCTCAGCATGAATGGGGGCGGGGCCAGCACAGCTGGGGACCAAACCCCTGTCCCTGCGTTTGACTAAGCAGGCACTTAGTCCACGGAGCTACCCCATTGGCCCCTCCACTCACTCAGGTTTTCGATGTTTTTAACAACTTATTGCTGAGGATCACAGAAAATGCTTTCAAACATCGTAAACATTGTATAAGTATTTCAGAACAATGAATATTCAGGTGTGTCCTACATTCTCATACTTTGTTCCTCCTCTTCCAATTAATAATATTGATTTTGTTGGGGGTTAGAGGGTGTGTTTTAATTGATCAAGGAAATAGCCTGACACAGCAAAGCTCTCTGATAATTCAAGATAGATCCATCCTACATTGCTATCCTTTTGGATACATTATTATTATGCACTCTTCATCACTAAATGACATTCTACATATTGCCATTGAAGAATGGAAATAGATAAATCTATTTTCTTCAAAAATAGGCCATAGGCCCAGGTAGTCCCTGCACTGTGGTGTACTGATTTAGTGGCAATCATGACACCTGGCCAAGAGCCTGACATCACTTTTGAATTTATTGAAGAAGCTTTTCCTTTTGTAGAATTTTATAAATTTTTTTTAAAAAGAAAGCATTTTTAAACACTTAAAACTTACAAAGTCACTTTTTGTACATCTCCATGGAAATGGTTGAGTTGTGAATATTTATTAGTGCTGACAGATTTCTAATTTGAAGAAACTTAGTGACCCAATTGATGCTGTGTCAAAAAAGTAATGCAAGCAGACAAGCAAGAGAAACACCCTGATGCAATATTGCATTACTTTAGTAGTTTCCTTGGGAAGGTTTTTGAATATTAGCCACATTGAGAAGACACTATATAAAACCTACAAGTTACTGGTGTTTTGACTTCTGTGAACTTGAAAAGTTTCATGCTCTTTCAAATTCATCCGCACTCTATAAACTTTACATTGATTTATAAAAAACAATATTCCCAAACCCAATATACCCAGAGCCCAAGTGACTAAAAGGCATGACTTTTTTTACAGTAATGCTTGATAATACTTAAGTTTTTAATGAATTAAACTGTTCTTATGGGTTGTGAGCCATAATCCATTAAGGAAAAAGTTTAAAGTAGAATTTATGTCCAGATACTTTGGTATTTTAAAGTTTGATTTTAAGACCAAATATATTTTCATGCCTGTGCCTGACAAAGACTTGTTTTAAAGTACATATTAAAGAGAAGAAAACTGCTTTTCAATTTCTCAGTGTAGTGCTCAGTAGGGCAGAAAACGTACTGCTTCTCTTACATGTTAGACCTGCAAAACAGTTGGTGCATGACAGCATTCTTTAAAAAAATAGTTTCTTTAGTAAAGAATTAAAGCTGAATATGCAGCATTTCTTAGGCTCCTTGAATAAGTCTATTTGTCCAGCTTACTTTGCAAAGACTGAGCAGAAAACAGCACCATAAACAGTTTCTGTCCCCACACAAGGGCTAAACAAAGAGTCCTCTTTCTAGCCATCTAATCGGGTAATTTATTTTTTCAACCATCACATAAATCGAAACACAGCTGTAACCAGTGACTTGCAGATCCCACTCCCAGCCAGCTGGAATCAGTTCTGCTGAAACAGCAAGATTTTTACATTGTTCACTTCTGTACATCTGGAGAAATCGTTGAGGTTCAAAGGTGACTAGAAAAGCTCTTTAAATAAATTCAGCCCACAGTGAGGATCTGCCTAAGGATCTACAAACTCTGTATTCACTTCTACAAACTGTTCATGTCATGAAATTAATGCTTATAAAGTCTGTCGATACAGCCCTTATGAGTTGCTAATTGAATTAAGCACTTAAATGCCCATTTCTTTCAAATAGCTTGCTTGGGTTTCTTGTAAACCTTTTTCCTAGATGTTGCTGCTATTTAAAGACAGTTATATTACAGTGCTCTGCTACATGCAGAAATATCAGACTTAAGAACCTGTAACAAAACCAGGTGTGGTACTAGACATTTGCCTACTCATTTGTTGGGTTTAATCGTGTTTACTGACTGTAATCTTCTGGCTGTATAAATGAATGAGAAATAGTACCTGCAAGAAGGCATCACTGGAATAGCTTTAACCAACTAGGGAGGCAGGCGCCTCTAGGAGCCAGCATCTTGAATAACACACATGCAGAGCAGAAGTGCTCCACATGCAGCTCTTCAGGGAGGTTACCCAGGAACGAGGAGAGACTCCCAGAGCAGGAAATGTCTTTTGCTCCACCTTAGAAGCATCTAATTGGACACTGCACAGAGGAAAAAGGTAAGACTTCCTAAAACAAAAGCTAAGGCAGTCCATCTTGACATCAAGAGCCTGCCGTGAAGGTTGTATAATGTTAAAGTGGATTGATACCCTGAGAAGCAGATGTAGCCTTTCTGTGTAGTTTCTGAATATTATATCAATTCAAATGTGCCATTTCTCCCATCAATGCCATCAAGAAGAGAAGCCTCCTGGGGGCTAGGGATGTAACCAAGTAGTCGCATGCTTACCCAGCGCATGTTCAGATCCTCAAAGGCCAGCACCAAAATGAAAAATGAAAAAGAAAACAATATCTTGAGAAAGTAGGTGCACTGCCATATAGTAATCAACATGTCTCAGCTTAAGTTCATTCACTTGTTAAATACGTGATTGATTTTCGTGTGTCAGTCACCGTGTCTGTGCATTGTTGAACTATGTTCTAAAAGAATTAGAGAGATGTTATTTGATAAATAATGAAGTTTTCATTATTACCATTAAGACTTTCAGGGTGATGGAAAATTGTATTTAGCCAAAAGCAGAAAAAAATCTACATTTGTTTTCATCACTTATTATTAACTGCATTCAGTATCTACAAGAAGATACATAACCTTTCCAGAGCCTCTGTAGAACAATGATTATTTCTGCAAAAATATAAAGTATTTTTTAAATAAACTTCTACTACTGCTTCTGAAATGTAAGCATTCACATCTCACCTACCCCCAAAAAACTGCATCAGTTTTGAGTTAAATAGGTTTTCAAAAAAATTTATATATTTATTTTTTTGAATTTTAGTACAGGGTCTACAGGGTCTCACTACGAATAGATCTGACTCTTAGTGATCTGCCTGTATTCCACCTTCCAAGCGCTTGGATTACAAGCATGCACCACACGCCCAGTCTCAATTACCATCTCAGCACAGGCCGGGGCTAGCATGGCAGGCCAGAGATGGAACCCTGGCAGCTGTGCGCTTTAATCTGCTGAGCTACTTGGCTAGCCGTTTATTGTTTTTTTTTTTAATATTTTAAAAATATTTTTTAAAAATTCTTTTACTTTATCAATCAAAAAACCAGAAAAAAATCACCTAGCTAACATCTTGATGCATAGAGAGAAAAGTAAATGTACGCAGAGAATTTATGAATGGATATAGCTGAATTTTATGAGTATGTTACTTAAAAGTCAAGCAAACAGGTAAATGTACCATTGTTCTAAGATGGAACTACAATTACACATTATCCACACATTGTTCCCATTATTATTATTTTACAACTAAGTTACGCTACTGAGTTTTCAGTATTACTTACAAACATTTTATTTTAATTCACATGGATCCCAGAATGGTTTTGAGATGTCCATATACTCAAATATGTAACAATGACAAAACATCTGTAATATATGACATATATATATATATGAATATATTTGTAAGAATAAAAATAGTCAAGAATATTTTATATAGGGCTGGCCAGGCAGTTCAGTAGACTAAAGTATCTGCTTAGGCAAACACAGGGACTGGGGTTAGATGCCTAGCATGCAGTGCTGGCCCTGCCCCTGGATGTACTGAGAGGCCACTGAGACCGGGCATGGTGGCACATGCCTGTAATCCCAGCGCTTGGGAGGCTGAACACAGGAGGATCACTACAGGTCTGATCTATGTAGTGTGACCCTGTAGACCCTGTACTACATACATTATAAAAAAGAATATTTTATAGTAGAAAACCAACAGAAGTAGAGGCTATACTACAAATACTTATTCACAGAAAATGGAAACAAAAATGACTTTCCATGACAATTTCAGCTGAGGAAAATTAGGAGGTTGGGGGATTCCTACTGGAAAATAATGTCTTAAGTTTTTTTCCAATTAATACATCTTGTAATATACCCAGCAAACAAATAAAATTTTAAAAGCTAGTTAATAACTTAAACTTAGAATTATTAAGTTTTATTTAACTTTTGAGTCATAGACTTGTGATATGTAACCCAGGAACACAGATTATGACCACTTTATAGAAAATTGCCATTACTGAATCTTCAAAATTGAATCTATTAATTGTTAAACATTTAAAATGTGGCCAATTTTTATTTTTCTACAAATAAAATTGGGTTTCACACTGATAGGCTAAAGAAAATGCTCTAAAATTAGAAAATATTCCATCTTGAACGGTGAGCATATTGTACCCTTATTAACTATCCTATTAACATTAGTTGACTCTAACACTAGAAAAATATAACATTTGATTAATACCTCAAGTCACTTATTAGTCATATTATATGTTAACTTTTCTAACAAGAGTTTTAATTTCTTGGGGTTAAGTATTAGAAAAATCACAATGTAAATTTGAAAAATATCTATTAAAGTAATATCAACATTAAACTAGCCTAAATAATTATTTTTGTTGTGATTTAGTAAACATAAATTAGCTATGTTTACTAAATTACTAATAAATAAGAACATATTTATACTCTTTGTTTACATCATATTTTCATTAGAGTGGCATGCAAGTTCTCATATGAAATGATAGGGTCATACATACCTAAAAGTGGCTCGCAATTTGAGCAAGATGAAATAGTAATAAGATGTATACATCCAGAGAAGGGTGAAATGACCAGATTTGTTGCATAATAATTAACATTAGGAAAATACAGTAGTGTTGACTTGGAGAGGCAACACAGTGTAAAGCAAAATAAGATTTTTACTGCATGTTATTGAAGAGCATTTCTAAATCAAACTGTACTCAAGGTAGTATTGCACATGAATAAATTTGTCTTTTTTCTATTTAATGAAAAATATGTAACATACAACATTTTTCCTCCATTACAGTGCATAAAAGCACTGTATCTTCTGTTACTTTCATAACACTGTGGGACTTATCATTAAAGTTTAAGTTCACTATTGTATGAACAGGGATAGAGACTTTCTAATTCTGTTCTGATCTTGACAGTTTTAAAACTGTGTGGGGTTTCTCTGCCTCGTCCCACAGGTCAAATCGCTTCTCTGTGAAGATGCTTGTTGGTGATAGGCACTTGATATGAAATACTAAGTGAAAGAAAACAAGAAAGTTAAAACATTAAAACTATTTTTAGACATGTAGAGTGTTGCATTGTGCATAATATTAGCCAGTTTCAGAATGTGGTGTAGAAAGGTTTAGTCAAAGAAAAGGAGGCCATTAATTTGGGTGGAAATTCCTGTGGGAAAATTACATATATAGATTCATATACATTTAAACTGCAAAATATACAGTATATGATTTTCTTAGTCACTGATAACGTTCCTGTAAAATGGTCCTTATATTGTAAAGTTATGAAGAAATCAGGAATCGACATGAGAAGCTTTTTTGATATTAGATTTTAGACACCAACTGGTGAAGATACAAGCTATGTTATTAAAAATCAATTCAATTAAACTAAATTAAAAACTCTTCTAAAATCAGGTGACAATTATATTGTGGTCAAATTATTTCCTCTTCTTTTCCTATATTTAGCCACTCTTGCAGCTAACCAGTTTTACAGAACTGAATGGTCTTCTTTTCCAAAGACAGAAAGAGTAATGAAATATGTCTTAAATCTCTGAAGTCCATTATTTCCCCCCAGGATACAAAAATCTTCCAAACATGACATGTCAATCAATGTATTCATTTTTTCTTCTCTTGTTTTGTATGTGGCTTTTGTTCGTGGTGGTGGTGGTGTTGGTGGTGGTTTGGCTTTGGTACCTGGAATCAAACTCAGCACCTTGCACTTAGCTATCAGATATGGTGCTGCTCAGCTATTTCTCCAGCTCTTTTCTTACATAAAAACTTCCTAAAATGCCATGAAAATGGATAGAACTTGTGAATTACATATAAGACAATCTTTATGACATAGAAGAAAATTTTATAGTTGTACCCATAAGTCTTCTTAAAGTGATTAAATAGGAAGAAAAGAGATTTTTCAGTGAAGTATCCTACTTTTGCTTTTTAAAACATGAATCTCATGGAAATGAAAATTCCATAAGGAAAAATTAGAAAAATCACTGTTAAGCCCTTCAAATGGCTGATACCTGTCAGAGTTATGAGGTTATTGCTAGAGCTGTTAGTCATTCTTGAATTTAACACTACATGTTAAATGGATCCACTGTGTACACGAGGTCAGGTTGTTAAAATTACTAAAATGAAGTTAGAAATGACCTCTGTCCTCAAAAAGTTTAAGATGTAGTGAAACATGCAGAAAAGAACAAAATTGTGGAATCATGGCAAATGTAAGTGAGCATTCCATCAAATGCTAAGTGGGAGAGATCGAGTTAGCTCAGTGGACTAAAGCACCTGCTTAGGCAAGCTTAGGCAAGCACAGGCACTGCGGTTCAATCCCTGGCACTACATGCCATGCCAGCCCCCCCTGGGCACGCTGAGCTGGACAAAGTCCAGGTGTGGTGGTGCATACCTGTAATTCCAGAGCTGGGGAGGCTGAAAGCAGGAGGATCATCATGAGTCTGAGCTGCCTATGAGACCCTGCAACAACCAAATGCATTAAAAAAAAAAAAATACTAAGCCTGACAAGAACATGGGAAATGGCCAACACGTATTGAGTCCTTGACCTGCTCCAGAACAGAGGCTTGAACATTAGGAAAGCTGGAGGAGGGCAAAGGACACTGAGCCTTCAGGCTGAGCAGGAAGAAAGCCTCCCAAGTGGCATTTGCACACCTGGGGAAAATGACCAGATCAGAATGACAAAATATCCTTGTTTTATTCCCAAGGATTGTTACTAGGAATAATGACCGAGCATTGAGGCAGGGCCTAATGATGCAGTGTATAATGTGGTAATAAAAGAATAATAATTTAGACTATAATTAGCAACTGAAATGTTTTTTTTTTTTTCAGAGTAACTGTTCTGGAGTAGTATAATGATTCACAACACTGCTAACAATTACCATTTAGTTAACAATCCTTCCCTACCTAGCTCAGTGCTAGTATATACAATGCCAGTTTTTGCATTATAAAGATCCTGTTGGGCAAGTCTATAATTGCTTACAAATTGCTGACAAGAAATCTGAGCTTCAAAGATGTTAGTAAAATAGTCAAAGTGATAACTTTGACTGTGGCTGATCAAATTCCAGAGTTCATTTTCTTCTTAAGTGTTTTGTTAGAATGCATTTCCAAATAAATCGGCTTTCCCAGGAGTGCCCTACTGCATGTTGCTCTCGCTATGAGACTGCAGCGGCAGTCTGTCTGCCTTCAGGGAGAAGCCTACACAGAACCTGTGTGAAGACTAAGAAGCCCCAGAAGTCCAGGTACGTCTATGACTCTTAGAAAGTGACAGGACTGGCATACTGATGTGGCTGATCCTTCAGCTCCTTATCATAGGCTGTAGGTTGTCCACCAAAGACTTTATGTAGCTGTATGAATTTTCATCTTGGGGTTGGACCACAAGTTGCTTAGCATCTCCCTTCTCTAGGAGTTCCATATTTTAACTATTGCTTAAGCATTAAATTGACTACTTATTTTCATGAGTGTTATTTTGCCATTTGAATTTCTGCCTTTGTATACCTTTGAAGAAAAGCCAAGATTAGCATGATTTAAAGCACTGTTGGTCTAGAGATATTTCCATTTTTATGGTAAGTTCATAATAAATCAGAGAGAGAACCATCACATCTAATACGATTTCATTGAAGTCTTCACTTTTAAGTTTCTGTCACTTGCTTTTCACTGATTGATTACCCAGTTGACTGTGGTGTGACTGGACTGCATGTTTGAACATTTATTTTTCTTTATCTGGGAGATTTGCTGTAGAAAGTACTAAATAATAAATAAATATATAATATGTATATAAAACATATATAATATAATATATAATATAATACAATATGTATATAAAATTAAAAAAACTTTCCCATGAGGTAGTCTCAAGTCTCCAACAAAAGTGAGCATTTAGCAATGCACACTTACATCTAGTCCAGAGGAAAAAGTTGGTACAATGTCAAAGTTTATACCATATCTTTTAGTGGGTTTTATTGAAGTAAAGTTTATTGGTTTACAGGATTCCATTAGCAATTATATGTTTTTTACATTTCTAAAAATTTTTTTAGCTTTTTGAAAAAAGTATTTCATTTTAGGAAAGAAAAGAAAGTATATCCTTCAACATGTTTTTCAGAGGTCTGAGTGGACAATTCAGTGTAGAAAAGAAGCTGAAGGAGAAAACACTGAAACTTAGAAATTCTGAGCTCTGATTTTATCACTGTCATGTTCACTTTGTCCAAGTACAGAAAGGACTTGAACGCTACAATTTTGTTCCCTCATTTGCAAAGCATTAAGTTCCACTGAAACGAAATGTCATTTTTGGATCTTCAGAGCCAATGAAAACAGAAGCTGACATATTTAAATGTAAAATAATATTACCACATAAGAGACTGAGGTGGAGTTATTTTGCTCATTACCTTTAGAGTAAATTTTCTCAAAAGAGAAA
>NDGN011462314.1:0-10864 GCA_002564285.1 Tympanoctomys barrerae
GGGGGGGCTAAGTGACCCACCATGAAGTAAAGGGGAAAGCAGGGGCACATGAGAAGTTCGGTCTGTAGGGGACCCCAGTGCTGCTCCGACTCACAGCAGGTTGGGCCGCAGCTGGTGTACCAGGGCACACAGAGCTAGCCCACTGGCCCAGGAGGAAGACAAGTCCGTGACATGGACTCCTGGGTAGCCAGCCGTCTTTTCCTGGCACCAGCGCAGTAGCTCCTCTTGGGTGCCTGCTGACCCTGGGGAGGAAGGCTGTGCTGTGCCCAAGGACCCCTCAGTCCCACCCTTGGTGTGCAGCTTAGCTGTATGATGTGCGAGCTAGTGCCAGGAACCCACCCACCTGCCCTGGGGCATCGGCCTAGTGCTCACAGGCACCTCCATCTCCACTCTTTAAAAATCCCTTTTGGCATAAAGTGGGAGAATGAATACAGTGGAATAATTAAACCACTAACAGATACACAGAAGGGAAAGGCTGTGCCCTGAGAGGAGCAACAGAGGCTTGGAGGCTCAAGTAGAGGCACTTTGGGGTTTGCAAGGCCGGAAGAGGTTGGCAGCACAGCTACTGCTCAGCACTGCTGCTGGTGGAGTGGTTGATAACATATTGAAATCTTTCCTAAGGTTGGCACTGCTTGGTGTCACTGTCCTTCCAATCCCCTAGGGCCTCAGCTGCCCCACCAAATGCTGGTATGCCAGTGGGCTGGGTATCTTGAAGCTGCAGCACTCAGGTTGGTAAATAATTTTGGATACTGGCTGGTAAATATCTTGGATATCCCCCAGGAGGAAGGCCTACTCACCAGTGGTCAGAGTCCCCGTGTCAGGCTTGTCACTCTTCTTTGGCACAGGGTCCTTGGCCACCACATCGTACAGGTCTCGCACCTAAAACAGTCCCTCTCAGGACCAATGACAGCTGACCACAGCCCCGGTGCCATGGAGGAGGCATCTGTTCTGGGCGGGACTGACCCCCACCCCAGGGGTGTGACTGAGCTGGACTGGGCTGGCCTGGAGAAAGGGGTTTGGGGCAGGCAGTTCCTTAGGAAGCTGAGCAAGGGCCTCAGGGGAGGTCTGACCTGGTTGGGGGTCACAGCCCGGAGGTTCAGGTTGGGGTAGCGGCTAGCTGGGTCCAGCCCATACTGGGCCACATTGCGGTGCATGTTTTCTGGGGACGTCTGTGATAGAAGCTGGTACAGGCTCTCACTGAGGGGGTGGGTGAGGGGTAGTGGCATGAATAGGAGGGCACCCATTAGGCTCTGCCCCTGAGGAACCACCAGCCCTTTCCTGTATTTCCTTTTGCCCACTCACCTATCTGTTCCCCTAGTACCCCTGGCTCCTGTTCCATGTCCCACCCTGTCTGCACTACTCTCCCAACTCAGGCCTCACCGCTCAGCCAGCACCTCTAGGGGCTCAGCACCCTCTGCCCACCGCTTCACCATCCAGGCTGCATCGAAGGCTGCCAAGAAGCCCCGGGCCACTCCAGTGCCCAGGGGCCAGAAGGGCTGCGGGGTCAGAAGAACAAGAAAGAGCTCAGTGAGAATCCAGTGGAAATTTCCCAAGGTCATAACGGGGAGTGGGAGAGGATCCTCATAGCAGGCAGCTTTCACCCCCCACCAAGCAGCCTTTAGCTCTTCTCTCAACGAGCATCCCCTACCGTGCCCCCCATCATAGGGAGTTTCCTACCCAAGTCCTGGGACAAGACCTGGGGGCCTCTGGAAGCCCTCACCTCTACTAGGCAGTCCCCGACCAGTCCAAGCAGCAAGCGAACACCGTGCTTCTCTTGTACACGAGCAGAACACTCTGCCCGCAACATGCTTGTGAAATCAAAGGCAGAGACGTCAGGCCGCCCATGAGCATCCTGAGCAAACTCTAGCTTCCCCAGCTTGCCGTTGGTGGCGAAGTCAGCAGCTGCCCGAGCAAAGCGCTGCAGAGCCTCGGATACCACATTGGCACTTCCCAGCAACCGGTCCGTCTCCAGCCAGTCCTACATAGCAAACAGATCAGAACCTTGGCTCTGGAAGGTTCAGCTCAGAGAAAGGAAGAGGCTGCCCAGACCTCACCTGATCAATAGCTGAAGTAAGACTCAATAGACTTCAGCCGGCCTCTGACACTGTTGCTGGGGGTCCTAGGTTCTGTCTCACATCTGACCTGAGCTTGTCAGAGCCTCAGCTCATGTTATCATTTAGAAACAACAGACCTGACTTAACCAAGGTACTTGGGAAAATTAGGGAAAATGCAAAATAAGTTCTTATAGCCCTTAGCCCACACTAGGCACCCATCTGGTTCATTCACGCAGCAGATATGTATTGGGTGCTTACTGCTTAGTAAGCACCATTCTAGGCACTGGGAATTAGCAGCAAGAGGCAAAGTGACAAAGATCCCTGTCCTTGTGGACCTACCATTTATAGTGCTACAGCTGGCATAAGATTATGATTCACATTGGCATGCAAATCCCAGGGGAGCAGGGCTGGCAGAAATAGAGTTAGTGCCACGCCAGAGACAGGACAGTATGGTGTCCCTCCATACCCAGGGGTAGACTATCCAGGCCCAGCTCTCCCTACCATGGCCCAGGCCTTACCTGGCGGAGCACTCCTAGCCGCAGCAGGCACTGCTTCTTAGCTGTCATCACAAAGTAGTGGGTGTCATCCTTGTAGTACACAATGTTCTCCAGATCAATCCCTGGGAAGACAGAGCAAGGGACAGGAGATGAGCCCCCGCCCCACGCATCACCTCTACAAACTCTTCCACTACTGCTGGGCCCTCAGAGCTAGACTCCCAACTTAGGTTGTAGTGCTAAGCCATGCACAGAGCCCCAGGAGTCCTGGTGGTACAAGGGACCATCTGTTCTAGGCCTAGGAGGCCCAATGGTTTAGAACAAACAGGAAAACGCAGATAGGATGGCAGCTGGGAGACCTGCCTACCACCTGGTCACATCGCAGAGGGAAGCCAAAGTTAAGCATAAGATCCTTTCGGAGCTCTCTTTGTGTTTTCTGTTGACGTCATTTTTACATTAAAACACAAAGGAATACAAAGCAAAGTTCTCAGGTATTTTGTGAGATTTCCAGGATGTCATGCTGGATGTGCAATTGGGGCTGTGGTTGCTTGGTCCTGGGGGGCAGGTGAGAGGTGGGGTGGGGTGGGGGATCTTTCACCTATGCTTGCCAGACCACAAAGATGGACAAATGTGGATAAAGGACAGGTCTGGGAGGGAGAGGTGAGAACCAGCCCACAGTTAAGAGAAAGCTATCAAGGCTGGGGGTGGGGGGGTGGGGGGAGTTATGTCTTGGGGGCTGAGGAGATGGCTCAGTAGAATAAGCACTTGTCTGGCAAGCACAAGGGCTGAGTTCAATCCTCGATTTTNAAAAAAAAAAAAAAAAAGGAAGGGCCTGACCTGTGGCTTTGAACAGGCTCTGGAAGAATTTCTGGTTGTAGATTCGGGCCACACCGCTGATCTCGGGCACCTGTGTCTCCTCTACTGTACGCCGATTCACAAAGTTGGCTGTGATACCAATGGCCAGTTTGCCCCGCATTTCTCGAACTGTGAAGCCTAGAGGTGGGGATATGTAGCAGCTATGGCAGAAGGATCAGGAGTATCGTTTCCAGGGCTTGGAAGAGCCCAAAATGCTGGCATTTTTGATGGAAGGGATCACTCACCTTCAGGAACGAATTTACCTCCAGCAGCTGAGATAAGGACATCAAATTCATAGCTGGCCAGTTGGTGTGGGGGATTGGGCTGGAGCTGGGCACGCCAGCCGCTGCCTGCAGCATAGGGTCCAAGAGTCACAGAGGTGTAGAACGCAGAGGGGTCTTAACTTTGTCAGGGCAAGCTAGTGAAATGATTTATAATGTGTGAAGGAGTCTGGTTCACAAGCAGTGATACGCTCATTCTCCATCAGACCATACCTTCACAGCAGCCAAGTGAGGCCAGTCTCGCTGCTCTTCCACTGTTACCATTTTGCACATTCTAACCCAGGCTGAGAGAAGGACTTAGCTGACTCCTGCCCAGCCCCTTTCCATCCACTGACTGAGGTCTCCTTGGTCAGAGGGGCTCACAGGAACTCAGAATTACTTACCTTTTCTGGGAGGAGGCTGGAGACCAGTGAAAGTGACACCCCAGTGAATTTCTACCCCCAGTAGCAATGCCACCTTCAGTAGAAGCAGCTGCAGTTGCCGGATGCCTGAAAAGGGGAGGACATTAGGAATGGCGACCCAGGGCTGCACAGCCTCCCCAAGTACCAATGGGTGCCTGGCCAGAAGGGTTTGCAGCCTCATAGGCTACTCTTCCAACTGCCCACTCTGCAGATGATGGAGCTGGGTATTGAGGGTCACCTGGCAAAGCCAACCTTGTCCTCTCTGCCTCTCAGCTGACCCAGCAGCCACCTACTGGCCTGCCCGTAGGCCCACACACCCACCCCTCCAGATCACTGCACAGGGCTCACTGATATGGTCCAGGGTGCCAGTGCAGAAGCGCCCGTAGAACTTCTTGGCGCCAAGTGCCCGCAGGTCATGGATGGTGAATGGCCAGAGGTGGAGCACGTTGTGACGAGAGAACTTGGTGCGCTTTTCCACCAGCACCACTCGTGCCCCCAGTAGGGCCAGCTCCACAGCAGCCCGCAGCCCACATGGTCCAGCACCCACTACCAGGCACTGCAAACACACAGGACAGGGCAGGAATGGCATCATGTCTCCCTCCTCTGACTCCTCCTGCTCTCCACACTCTCTCCCAGATTCTGGGCATCTACCTTGGTGCTGGTGCAGGCCTGGCCCTGCTGGTACACAGGCTGGCTGGCTCTCTTGTCCAATTTGGCCCACAGCGACTTGGCACTCCAGTAGTTGAGCTGGGACTTGATCTTATGGTATTGGGGCAGCCCACCACCGGGCTCCACCCCCAGGGCTGCACACAGCTCCTGAAAGCTGCTCAGCACATCCCTGCACAGCTGGGCCTGTAGGAAGCTCTCGAAGTGGGCGTGTGCTGGATTGGTGGAGGTGGGAGAGGCCATGGAGCCTCCTCAGGCGCTCCCGGGAGGGGAGCTGTTTAGCAGAGCCCGCGGCAACCGGAAAGAAAGAGGGAAAAGAAGGGGAGGAGCCTGAGAAGGGAGGAAGAGAAAAGGAAGGGGAGGGGGAGGAGAGGCTGGTCTCCCCAGGGAGCTGTGGGTCCGCTTCTGACTGGTTCAGTTCCTCCTCCCAGCCCACTTCCCAGCCAGGATCTGCTCCGGAGAAGGCAGCTATGGTCCAGTTCAAGAGAAATTTGCCAAATTTGGAAATGAAAAAGTCCTGGGCACAGGGAAACTGTGTGTAAGGATCCCAAGTCCAAGGGGCAGGAACTGTTAGCCTGCCTTCCCCGGGCGGTGGAAAAAGGCTGTGCAGCAATTTCTCAGATAGGAAGGGCAGCCAGCCAGGAGGAAGGTGCACCTCTCTGTAGACAGTGACAGGCTTGATAGTGCGACCGACCGCTTGAGCCACACACTGTCCGCCTCACCCGACGCTTCCCTGTGCTGCTGCCCTTGGTGGCTGCAGTACCAAGCTGGACAAAGTTTTCCTCCTTAGCACTCGTGACCGAGGAACTCAGTCTTGCCTGTGTAGGTTCCACTTCTCACCACCTAAACTCCCCACGCAGACTGTCGGACTGACTGCTGGGACTAGCCGTGTGACACAAGCGCGAGTCTATTCCTGACTGCGGTCAAAGCACTTCCGCGGTGATCTGGTAGCTGCTCTAGGGGGCTTTAGGGGGTAACGGGAGCTGCGGGGGCGACCGCAGCAGGTGGGCCTCCTCCCAGGCTCCTCCCTCCCAGCTCAGCCCAGCCCCTTTCCCTGCACGCTTTCCCAGGATTCTCAAGACAAGGGGCTTCCCGTGTTCCCTCTCTACACTCCTTCTACACTCAGCTAGCGGGCTGTTGAAGGGTGGCGCCGCGGTGGGGAACTAGACCAGATAGAGTCCCCAGCTCCAGTGGCCCCCTGCGTTGTCAGCCGGCAACACTGAGGAAGGATGCGAAAGGCAGAGGCTCCTCTCGGAAAGAGGAAAAGGGTGAGAAAAGGGCGACCCGGCCTGGAGACTCTGGGACAAAGAATGTGCTGGGACAAAGAATGTGCGAGGGCTGGAACGGCATGAAGGGATGGAGCGCTGGAGGTCGGGATCCGCAGTGGTGGGGCCCGAGGGGCAGAGGAGCTGGGGCGGGCCGGTAGCCCGGCGAGCCTTTTCCGGAAGCGCTCACACCATCCCGGCGGCTTACCTGGGGCCTAAGCCGGGCCCCTCCCTGCTAGCGGGCGCGGGCTGGGGCACGGGGCGTTGGCAGCAACCGAGGAGGCGGCGCGGATGCAGGGTGCCCGGGCGGGCGGGCCGTGCTGGAGGGCCGCGGGCTGTGAGCTCGGGCGCGCGTTCCAGCGCCCAGCCGAGGATTTATCTGCGCCTCTCTAGCGTGTCGCTACCCGGCTGTCTGCATGGGACAGCCCCGGCCTGCAGGGCGGCGTCTGAGGGCGTGGCGCTGCGTGCGCTCGGTCAGCTCCCGCCTTGGAGGAGTCCGGCCCAGGACTGCAGATCCGGGGCTCGGGGCGGGGCCGCAGTGCCGGCCGCTTACCCGTGATCAGTGCAGTCGTGGCCCGCTTCCTCCGTGCGTGGGGCGAGGATGCCCAGCCCGCTGCAGCGCCAGCCCTTTAAACGCTCTCAGGCCGGCTAGAGAAGTTTGTTGAAGCTGGTGGGTCCAGGGTGGCGCCAGTGCGCCTGAGCTCTCCACGGTTTGAGCCAGCAGATCCCAAACACCGGCGCACCACGACGGGTCCCACTGCGAAGTCGGCCACCCCAGCGACAGGCCTGCTCCCTTGTCAAGGCAGAGGACAAAGTGCGAGGATTAAAGTCCTGGCCACCCAGAAGCCCGCAGCTTCCAGCTGGGCAAAAGGGGCTGGAAGTCTTAGTACAGAGTGGAATCGGGTCGTGGAGTGGAGGAGAAGGCTAAGTCTTCACTGTTCAAGAATGCCTTAGAATTATGACTCCCGAAACTGGCAGTGCTGAAAGGACCCTTGAGATTTACTTCTTTATTCTCCCCATAAGAAAACAGCAGGCATAGTGAAAGCATTGTTAAGTTATTAAAACATCAATTCTCATTTACTGAACACCATACTGTGAGTATTGCCCTAATCTGTGTTCAGGTCTACCAAAAAAGAAGCTCAAGGTCACAGAGGCTCCTGGAGTTGCACAAGTCGCACACCAGGTGGCGGAGCTGATATCCTGCCCGAGCCTATCAGGGCTCTGCCACCCAAAGGTTGAGCCAACATGATGGATGAGAAGCTGACATTTTGAGGTGGTATTCCTTGTTTAGAACATGGAGACAATAACTGAGGAATATGTGAAGAGATGGAAAAGGGTGTGTGTGTTGGGGGGGTCCAACCCTCTCCCCATCCCTTTGTTCTCACTTTGCACTTTGTGGGGAGGCCTCAGAGTGGGTGAGACCTGAACTGCTCCCAGGGAAGGCTGGAAAAGCAGGCAGAGGAGGAAATGCCAGGTCTCTGCCAGGAAAAGCCAGGCGATTCATTGGGTCATGATCAGGAAACTAGGGCAGCCTCCCAGCCTGGCCCCTTCCAGCTCCAGAGTGTGACACATCATTTGGCCTGACATTAATTTGCCAAATATCAGGCACACCCATGTTTGAACACATAGTGTAAAAACATTCTCAAGTCCACTGTAAACGGCTTAGCAGGCTTTTAGAATCAGCTCGTTGCCCTGTGCTGGCAGATGGCAGCTAGCTTCTCCAACTGACTGCAGAAGCAGACAGGGTCTGGCTTGACTCTGACCTAAGGCTGAAACCAAAGGGGTTGTGCAGCTCTCTCAACAGCAACATAAAATTTGACTCTAATATTAAAGATTACAGAAAAGTAATGTGTTCATCAGCGGTAAAAATCCTACTAACCTCAAGTGTTGTTTTTGCTAATGCTAATTAAAATGTCACCCAAGAGTGTAAAGCTGTAAGAGCTCCATGGAGCTGGAATCCAGAGGGTCTGGTTGCAATAGGTCTTGTGTGACCTTGTCAAATCATACACTGTGTCTCATTAGTTCATAATACAACTTCTTCCTACCATTCCCATCCCTGAAATTCTATTATTCAATATTGCTGCCCATAAATGTCTGGACTGGAAAACCCAAACCAAGTTTTACTTGTAAGAGTTTCTTCAAAGAAAAAAAAAAAGGTTGTTATTAAAGATAAAGTGTAAAGCGCCTGCGTGGGCAGAGTGCAGCAGCCAGGCCCAGCCAGCCCCGCCCCCAAGGCACAGGATTGCGACTGGGTGTGGTAGTGCCCTGTAATCCCAGCACTTGGGAGGCTGAGAACAGAAGAATCACTACGGGTCTGATTTGTGTAGTGAGACCCTATGGACCTTGTACTAAATACATTAAAAAGAAAAAGATAAGGTGCACTTACTGCTTATCTACAGGCTTTTTCTCTTAATTTTTCAGTCACAGTTCCCATTATGTGCTTTTATATAGAACTAAAAATAGCTGCACAATTGCACTGGCCAGTTCATGTTGGATCAGATAAGCCAAAAGTTGGCTTTAAAAGAATCTTGTTCTAATGTTTTTACAAATAATCATGTCAATGGCCTACAAAAAAACCTGAGGCAGGATTCCTTTTCCTCTGTCTTCTCAGCCTTTCTGTAATGCCATCCTTACATAGCATCGTACATAGCATCTCATCTCTTTCCTGGCCCTGGAGCCAGAAACTAGATTCCCAACCTTGCAAGTGACATGTTCAAGCCACTCAGGATGGCCTTGCATCAGCAGCACATTGGTGCCTTCCAACAATGAACCATGGTTGTTCTGGCCTGGGTCAGACTGACCCAGAGAGACACAGCTTCTGATGTATGTGTAGCTTTCTACAAAGGTGTAGACAGTGCTTGGAAGATTATGATAGGGTGGCTTGCTAGAAACTGAAGGGCCAGAGAAGGACTCCTTAATTCTGAGATGAGTAGTCTGAGTCAGTGAGGAAGACAGCTTTCAAGGCTGAGAAGCCACCTGCCTCAAAGCCTCCAGGCAGGAAAGAGCTGGGTGTGCCTCTTGGGCAACAGCCAGGAAGCCGGTGTGGTCAGACAGAATGGGGAAGAGCCCGGAGGAAGCTGGGACAGGGACTTCACTCTCCAGGCAGTTCGGAACTGCAGAGCAGCCACAAGATCCCATGTGCCTTATTAAATGATGCCAGTCTACTCATCTAATAAGGCATCCTGTTTGGTACTAAGGGGATAATGGTGAGCTCCAGTAGCTAGATTTCACCCGGGTGATTTCACCTGAGGGGGTGGGAATAGACCAGCCAGGCTCCTTGGTAGGAGTCCAGGGAAGGCATGCCCTGTCCACGCAGGCAGGAGAAAGGGTGGCTTCCAAAGGGACCTGAACTTGGTGATGTGTTTTCCATGGGGCATGAGGCCAGCTCATTAAGAATGCCTCCGCTTTCTCTCTGGGCTTAGACTGGATGAACCACACACACATTCAGCCCTTCACCTGATTCTTCATCTCTGATTCCCTCAGTTGTTGCTTGTACGTCTAGCATGGTCTCCAAGACTCCAAGCCAACACTCGGGCCTCTAAACCTGAGAGGGAGGCCGCACACGTTAAAACCTGACACTCAGTTTACTTTCTCATCCTTCATTACAAGACTGCTTTTGTCTTTCAAACATTAAAATTAAGAGGAAGAATTTGTCCAGAAGCTTAAACCTAACAGAAGTGAGATGATTTTTTAAAAACTTCGAGAAGGGGATATGGAAAGGTGTTATATTCATGTGCCATCTCCTCACGATGAATGTGCTTATTATGTACTGCAAACACATACTATTAAATTTTTTTAAGTGTAATTTTAATTTAGCCTAAGGGAGTTTCAGTTTAACTTTTCATTTAACGAAATACAGTATGAGTGGAGTAAGGCTAAGAGCCAAACTAGTGTTTTGGGAACTTGTCTTCAAATTCACATTTAGGGTGATATATTATGGATATTAAGGGAATCATTATGGGTATTCCGAATTCAAAGGTGGGCTTGGTGGTACACACCTCTAATCCCAGCATTTGGGAGGCTGCAGGATAATCTTGAATTTGAGCCTAACCCAGCTAAAAGATGAGAGCCTGTTTCACAAAATAAAAAACTTCATGTTAATACTTACAAATCTGTCCTAAACTTAAAATTTTGTTTTATTGTGTCCTTGAAAGAAGAGGTCATTCAGATAAGCTCAGCTAAGGCACTTGCACTTTGGTAAACTCTGATCATTAAGTTACATCCATCAGTAGTATTAAGGTACTGAGGACTCCTGAAATGATCCACTTCCAGAGGCCGTCTTGGTCACTTGTTCCCTATTAAGGGTTTGCCTGCATGCTGACCTCAGGACACAGATGCTCACCTCTGGTCTCAAGCCATCTGCTGGAAGTGGCAGTGAGCTCCATCAGGCTTCTGGCCCCGTTCTGGCTCTGCCACTCACATCACCTTGAGCAACAGACATCATCTGTGTGGGCCTCAATGTTCTCATCTTTCAAATGGGCCTAATCATCATCATAATACCTACTTCACAGGGCTGTAAGGAAAATTAGGACCTGCGTCAGTGAGGGAGAGGTGTGTTTTAACCAGGCTCCTCTTTACTCCACATGCTGTTTTAGGCTGAATCACTGCCGCCCTCCCCATTCATATTGAAGCTCTCCCTCTCTTAGCACTTTAGCATGGGGTTATATTTGGAGACAGAACCTTTAAAGAGGTAACTGTTACAAATAAAGACATCTTTACACAATGAGGCCACAGGACAAGCCAGGAGAAGCATGTACAGCACACAGGCAGTGGCCAGCTGGCCGTAAGCCCAGCAGAGGCCTCAGGAAAACCCAGCCCTGCTGACGCTCCGTTCTCACCATTTTAATT
>NDGN011462320.1:1617-17467 GCA_002564285.1 Tympanoctomys barrerae
GCGCACGCATGAACACGCGCACGCATGCACACGCGCACGCATGCACACGCGCACGTGAAGGCCCGACTGCACCCCGCCCGCCCGCCCAGACGCGGCCGGTGACTGCGCGGCAGCCCGGTGTCCTCCAGGCCTTCTTGCCCGAGGGCGCTGACAGCTTACGCCCACACAGAGCCCCGCGTGTCGGTGTCCGGAACAGCTTTATTTGCCCAAAACGAGATTTGCCAAGACGCCCTTCAAAAGGCGAATGAATACACCGGTACGTGTGGTAGGGAGGGCCTACCTACGAAATAACTGGAGCCGAGTGACCGGAGGATGATCATTTTTGTCAGGAGTTTAAGGGGACGGCGGCAGGATGAATGGATGTCTTGGGGCCGCGGAGCCGCTTCGCGCACTGCCGCGAATGGGACCGACGTGGCGCATTTTCAAAACCTAATTCACAGAGAGGGAAAGCTGGCGTGACCTGCAGGCTTCGGTTAGTGCGGATCTCAACAGAGCTCCCTGCCCGGCAGCAAGTGCGCTGTAATAGTGAAAGATATTAATACAAAGGGACACCGTGGGGGAGGCCAGAGGTGTGTCCTCCTCCCTTTCCTGATAATCTAAAACCATCCCAAAAACTGTGTTCATTTTAATAGCCAAAACAAAACAAATGGGCAGATTTGAAAAGGAACAAAGACAGTGCTTTAGAAATAGATATAAATGTTGAAATTAGCAGATTAGGTCCTCGTGGAAGTTGAGAATTGGTGAAGCAGAAGAAATTACCTGGCGCACAGAGAGGAAAGGAGAAAGCTACAGTAAAAAGGCTCCGAGAAAGGACCGAGAGGGCCCGGCCGGCAGCTGGAGTTCCGGAGAGACAGGACAGAATTCTGTCCAAATAAGTGGCAGTGAAGAGGAAGCCTATTCCAGAGCTCGAAAACTCACATGCACTGTAAGTGCGATGGATGATTATCAGCGTAAGCAAGAAGAAATGGTGCGACATCCTGGGATGAAATTTAAGTACAGCAAAGAAAAAGAAAATCTGAAAAGCTGTCAAGCCATCGACACGGAAGCACCAGCGACTCGCGCAGGCAGCCCCCGTGAGCACCAGTGCCGGAGAGGAGCCCGCGGCGGCGCCGGAAGATGTGGGAAAGGGCTTCCTCCCGAAGCCGGGCTGCTGCTCTGAGAATGAGGGTGGACTTGGACGCTGTTCTGGCACACGTGATCTGAGGCCTCACTCCCACATGTCTTTGCTTAGTGAAATTCTGAGGAACATAGAAAATAAAACTTTAAAACCTTAAAGTACAAAATCATTTTCTTTAGAAAATAAGAATTTCATGACAAACTCCAGAAGAAGAATGACCAATTCTAGTGCTGTACATCCATGGACGAAATATCAGGGAAAACCATTTCAGGGATAGAAACGGGGAGCACAGTTGCAACACCAGTAGGGGGAAGAAACTGATACAAAATGAATAATCACCGCAGGTTTTAGCTGGCTTTAGTTAAGGGAGAAGATGAAGCACATGGAAGTACGAGTCCACAAGTAGCGCGGCGCATGTCAGGCGACAGACACAGCAGCCGCAAGTGTGAACCCGCCAGCTGAAAGTGACTTCCACGTGTAGACTAAAGCACCTGCTCAGGCAGACCGCAGCGGCCGGCGTGCAATCCCGTGGTGGCCCCACCTCCAGGCGCTGAGATGGGGATTGAGACTGGGCTTGATGGTGCGTGCCTGTAATCCCAGCACTTGGGAGGCTGAAAACAGGAGGATCACTACGGGTCTGATCTGTGTAGTGAGACCCTGTAGACCCTGCCCTAAATACACAAAAAAGAGACTTCCACGTTGAATGCAACAGAATCCAGTGACTTTGTCTACACAGGCATCAAAATAGTAAACATAGTTGAGAGCGAAAGATGGGAAAAGACCTATACACTCATGAAAGCTCCAGGAGTTGTGCTGACGCATGCTGGCACCTTGAGGCGCCCTTGTCCACAATGCTTGGGACCTTTACAAGTGTTTCAGAGCCCTTCTGATCTGGAGTATTTGTATAGACTTTACCAGCTAAATCTTCCTAACTCCACAATCCAAAATGCTCCAGGTTGGAAACATTTTGAGCATCAAAATTTTGGATCTCAGAGTTTGGATTTTCACAGGAAGGATGTTCAACCTACATGAAGCAAAATAGCCTTTAAATTATGAAAGTTTATTATTAACAAAAGGATCACTTCACACTGAAAAGGGGTTGAAGACAGATCTAATAGTTACAAAGATACATGCAGGATTAACTTCACATTGCTAAAGATAAAAATGGTAGCACCAAGGGGCACGGTAACACATGTGTAATGATGGGAATTTCCCACACAGCCTTATCAGTTACAGGACAAACAGATAAAATGGTACAGATCAAGAAGATTGGCCAGTTTTACAATATTCATACATTAGATACACGTAGAAACCTGAATCTGACAATGAATACATTAGGGCAGAAGAAACAAGGAAAGGAAGGATAAAGAAGGAAAAAAAAATCCAGGCTGGTGATTCCCACCAGCAGCAGGAGGGTCAGGAAGGGCAGGGTCTTCGTGATACCCTGGCATTCTAGTGCTTGGACAGAGTGCTCCCTGTGCGTGATTGGCGTGGATCCTGACCCACACGCACACGCACATTCCTCGTATCCTCTGTAAGTACTGAGTGCAATGTGAAAAATGTGCTGCCCAATAGGGCCTTTATTCTGCAGTGTGTTTTAGGCTTTATCTTGATGTGGGAGGTATTCCATTTCTAATCTCATCAGGAAAGACGCTAGACAGTGATTCACGGCCCTTCCAGCAGGCGTCCACTCCAGCTAACCTAAGCCACCTCCGTTAGGGCTTTGGATACCAGCAACAGCCCACAAAATGTCAACAGATAGTTCGCCACAGCCATGGAAGAAAGCTGACTTGGTGGCTGCTTTGTCCTGTCCTCTCAGGAGCTTAGAGCAGGCCAGGGTGGGCTTTCATCCCGCCCTTCTTTTGCCTTTGGATGCTGCACCAGTGAACTATGTGCATGTGTGTGTCTTAAGAACCTGCAGAAGGCTGGGGCAGGGTCACGTGTTTTCTGCCTTCAGAGAGCTCTGGGATAGAAAAGCCCCCACTTATATTGATTCTGAAATTCAACACACTGAAAAGCAGAATTTTATAGTTTTTGTACTGACATCATAAGCCTTTGAATTGAAATAGTATGGAAATTTTAAATTGAATTTAAATTATGGCCCTGGACTTTATGTTAAGATAAACATTGAGTTCTATATTTCATTTTTAACCATGTCATATTTAAAAGAAAAGTGTTGATGAAAGGGAATTTGTTGAATTCTGATTTCTTTGTCTGATAATTCATTTTGGGCATTCATAGAAAGGAAGACAGGACTGCAAGGTGACCCTAACTTTTACATTTGTTGCTTTTCGTTTCAAAATAATTTCAGATTTGCAAAAATAGTACAAAGAATCCTCATGTGCCCTTCACCTTGAGGCCTCAGGTTTCTTAAGTAGAATCAAACAGAAAAATATGAATGTTAGCATTAAATTTTTATTATCTAATCTACAGACTTGAAGCAAATTTCATCAGTTATTCTAGCAATACCTTTTTTCTGGCCCAGGAACAATCACATGGCTGCATGATATATTTAACTTCTGGGCTGCACCGGTACCCTTTAGCTTGGAATTGGCTTCTTAGTTTGTCTTTCAGGATGGTGGCAATTTAAAAAAGCGTGGGCCAATTATTTTGCAAGATGCGCTTTATTTGGAGTTGCCTGATGCATCCTCACGATGTAGCTGAGGCCATGCTTCTCAGGAGAGAAGGCCACACAGCGGCTCTCCCATCTTTGTCAGCACATCTATCCAGAGCCCATGATGTCACTTTGTCCTATTATTATGACATCATCTTTAATCGCTTGATTATAGTAGTGGCTGCCAAGATTCTCCAAGATAAAGCTGTTGTCTTTCCCTTTGCAGTTCATAAGTGTCTTGAGGGAAGACACTTTGGGACTCTAAGAACATCCAATTTTATTATACTTTGGCCCTCGTTGACCATCTGCTGACAATTTTTCTTGCAGTAATTGTTTTTGTGGTATTTAAGAAATGGTGTCTCATTCCACCATTCTTTCGCATGTTTCACTTGGAAACTTAGGGTGAAGGGTTTTCCTCATCCTCTATTCACCTATTAATTTAGAAAATTCTTTACATCCTCTCGGGTCTCTTTGTGACTATACGGGTAATACTATATTATTATCATCTTGTTGTTTAAATTATCTGAGTATTCACGGTAGGGGACTTCTTTCATATCGGCTGCTATGACAGTTTGGGTGGCAAACTTGACTGGCTTGAGTGCTGATGAAGAAGCAATAAAGCAGACTCCTGGGGTGCGGAGGTGTGGTCCTGGGCCCCGGGCCTGGGGTGTGGAGGTGCGGCGCTCGGCCCCGGGCCCGGCCAGAGGTGTGGTCCTCGGCCCTGGGCCTGGGGTGCGGAGGTGCGGCGCTCGGCCCCGGGCCTGGGGTGCGGAGGTGCGGCGCTCAGCCCTGGGCCTGGGGTGTGGAGGTGTGGTCCTTGGCCCTGGGCCTGGGGTGCGGAGGTGTAGTGCTCAACACTGGGCCCGGGGCACGGAGGTGCGGTGCTCGGCCCTGGGCCCGGGGCGTGGAGGTGCGGCGCTCGGCCCCGGGCCTGGGGTGCGGAGGTGTAGTGCTCAACACTGGGCCAGGGGCGTGGAGGTGCGGTCCTCGGCCCTGGGCCTGGCCCTGCCCCTTCTGCACTCGGGCTGCTGCCCTGCTCTGCTTCCTGCTCACCAGGTGCCAAGCAGCCTTCTTCCGCCGGGCCCCGCTGCTGTGCTCCTTTGCCTTGGAAGCAGCCCACCAAGCACTGAACCGCTGAAGCCATGAGCCAAGTAAAAACATCCCTCCATTGTAGTAGTGAGTGTCACATATTTTATACCAGCAATATGAAAGTCAGCCAATTGAGAAAATTAGTTCCAGAGAGGTGAAGTCACTGCTGTCACTGTACCGGAGCTCGTGGTGTAGAAGCCTTTGGAGCTGGTTTATTGCAGGAGCTTGGAAAGGCTTGGAGTTGCGGGCTAGAGGAAGCCTACAGGGGTGTGAGCGGAGCCCGATGGAGAGCTCTGGCTGGAGCAGAGGACATCAGGTACTGACGGGAGTGTGACCGAGTGAAGGCCAAGCCCCCGAGGGCCCAGCTGGGCATGAGGCGGGCTGGGAGCTGGACTGGAGGCCATGCTGCTGCACTCCGGGGAGCGTCTCTGCATCTTACGCACGTCTTGAAACTGCAGGCCGAGCTTAAGGGCGGAAGGCTCTCTGGTGTGGCGGAGGAGATTGCGAGGCAGCCTGCCTTTCACGCTGTGACCCGGGTACTCCTAGCAGTGCTTAACCAGGTGTATAATGAGAACTGAGAGCAAAGGCATTGGAGAATAGAATTTGTCCTGAACAGAACATGTGTAAAGTTGGGGTGAAGGAGGTGGCGAAAGATGTAAGTGCCATGAAAAAGAAGCTAAGTCCTTTGAACTGAGATAAGAGAAAGATGCCTTGAGCACACCTCAAGACTCAGCAGCTGGCCACCCTTCGCAGGCTCAAGAATGTGAAGGTGTAAATCTTTAATTTGAGACGAAAGCCCCATTCGTGCTTAGGGATGTGGCTCCCTGCGCTCCCTTCACCACGCCCAGCCATCCAGGCACTCGGAGGCTGCTGCCATCCTGCTGCAAGGGGACCTGACGCTGCTTGTGCTGGCGGAGGACCTTGGTGGCAGCCGTGTGACACTGGTTTTCGGGCGCACAGAGTATAAGAGTTGTGGGAGCAGGCAGGCTTCCACCCAGATTTCAAGGCGAGACCTGGGAGGCAGCTAAGGGCCTCTGAGCGGAGCACACGAAGCTGTGGGAAGGGAGCAGAAGGTAGGGAAGGCCCCAGGAACACAGACTGTCTGCTGAGGAAAGCCACAGCGAAGCCTGCCAAGAAAGGCACATGGGCTGCGGCTGGCGGGGGTGCGGTGGGGAGGCTGCCCTCCCCGTGGGACGCATGTCCCCCTCTGTGTGCCTCGCCAGGGCTGGCGTGGAGCTGCAGGACCTACCCGTGTCCTGCTGGGTTGTAATCTTTGAGTTCTGGTCTTCTTTACCCCCCTGCTCTTTCCTGTTGGCGTGGGGATGTCTGTCCTGTGCAGTGGCATTTAGACGATGGTATTTTAGGATGAAGCAGCTCCCTGTTTTACTCTTCAGGGGTCCACTGATAAGCATTTGCCTTGAGTCTCAGAAGAGACTGACTTGGACTTTTGAAGATGATGAAGCTGTTGAGACTTTAGGGAAAGGATTAGTACACTTCTGGTGGTATACAGCATAGTCGTGTGTGAGGCAGAAGGATGCCTGCGTGTTTACTCGGAGCGTCAGTGAGGTGTAAGGAGATGTGTCAGAGTGTCAAGCCGACATGGCAGAGAATGTGACAGCAAGCGGGTGCATCAACTTAATTGGCTTGTGACCATTGTAGGGCACCAGTAAGAGCACACTTCTAGGTGTGTCCGAGTGGGACATCGAGCATGAGAATGACTTGAGGGACTGTGTCCAGCCCATTTTCATTCTGGTGCTGGCTCCTCTCTCCATCTGCCATGAATTAAGGCTGTGCTCCACCATCCCCTCTCTACATGTTTCCACCTTGTAGCCAGCTCACCACAGACTGAACCCTCAGAAGCCATAAGCCGCATGAACTTCTGCTCCTTTAGACTGTGCGTGCTGGCATTTGGTATTAGCAGCGGGAAGGCTCGCAGCACAGCTCTTGTATCTTTGTGCTACTTCCCCATCAGCCTTCCCCACCTGATTCACGGGCCTGTAACCTTCTAGGCCTAATTTTGTACTTCGCTGCTCCAACCACAAAATAAACCATTTCTCCAAGGAGATCGGGTCAGAGAAAAAGTGATATGCAGAGTATTGAAACTCTTTAAGATTGTTCTAAGAACTTGAAAATGTTTGAGTGTAGTGGATGTATGTGCTGGCCCATGTACCAGCAATGCAGTTGGTACAGTTTTTTTTTGTTTTGTTTTGTTTTGTTTTAATGTTACGTTGTAGCTAGAGGAGGCAGCAAGCATCTGTAATCTCAGCACTGAGAGGCTGAGGCAGGAGGACTCCTGAAAACTCAAGGCCAGCCTGAACTAGGTAGTGACACCCAATCTAAAAACACAACACCATACAGCACAACAAAACAAAGCCAAATGTCATATTATAAAGCTGAGTTTAATAATATAACAGAAAAAAACAAGGTTTTGCATACCAGGAAAAATAGTCATCATAATTGGCACCCATTGTGATGGGCCCCCTTAAAAGTTTTCAAAATTTTTAAATTTTGGTTATTCTACTAGAAATTTACAGAAATAAGAATAAGCAGATGATGAAAATTTTTTTAAAAAAATCATAATTGAAAAAATTTTTCCATACTTTCCTGGTTGGGGATATTGTAAACCGAAGTGGCCCGTAGTACAAGTGACTGCGCCCAGCGGCCGTGTGCTCTCGGAACCTTTCCTTCGTCGTGAGCATGGGTTCCCCTTGCGGCTGGGTTACACCTCCTCGGGATTTCTGGGTTTTCTTGCATGTACACTATCTCTGTGCAATCTTATTGAAAAATTTAAAGGCTTATAACTTTGTAGGACATGGCAACTCTTTATCCCCTGAGTCGAAAAATATTTTCATTGTCACTGAATTTTATTTCAATTTTATCAGTGTTAGATTGATGAACCTAGTGAACATTCTTTTGTCATCATACCTCTGTCCCTCAGATCATATACGCCCATCACCACCAGTTGTTAATATGAGTCCTGCCAAGTCACTTGTTACTCCAAGTGTCAGAGACGAGAGATGACACGTGTCCTACTAAGACAGGGTGGGCCGGGGCCTTGCTGAAAAGCATTAAGTGAGGAAATGCTTCCTGCTGAATGACAGTGGGTTAGGAGACGCCGCGTCCTTTGATCTTTATAAGGATCCGGTTGACTCTGATTAGAGTTTGAGAAAATGGATTTCTCCTCATGGCTGGCAGCCCAATACTGTGCTTATGGGTCAGCCTGACCCCTAACAGGGCCGTGAGTGTTTTTCGCTCCTTCTCACCATCTAATAGCTGCACCGTCTTTCTGTGTTCATTTCTCTGTCTATTGTACTACAGGCAGAAAAAAAAATTCTGAATTCTTATCTGTGTTCAGAGAAAGTCAAAAATAAGGAAACAAAGATGATGTCTCTGAACTCACTTTATACCTTCTTGAAAAATGATGGAAGACACACCATTTAAAAAGCAAAGAAAGGCA
Source organism: Tympanoctomys barrerae (assembly GCA_002564285.1). NCBI lineage: Eukaryota > Metazoa > Chordata > Mammalia > Rodentia > Octodontidae > Tympanoctomys > Tympanoctomys barrerae. The sequence goes on from NDGN011462320.1 coordinate 9,895, forward strand.
TAATAGCAGTGACTTATTATTCGATTCTGTAGCTTTCTTTCTTCTTGTTATTTTATTTTTGAGCACTAAGGACTGCACTCAGGGCCTTTACATTGAGCTAAATCTTCAGTACTTTTTTTTTTTTTTTAGTTCAAGTCATTATTTCACTAAGTCACCGATTTCCTGGGCTGGGCTTGAACTTGGAATCTTCCTGCATCAGCTTCCCAAGTGCTGAATTATAGCTGTGTGCCACCATGCCCAGCTTTATTATTTTAATTTTTAAAAACATAATTGGAAATAAGTGATGAGCAATGATGAAATAACTCCTAAGATGATTAACCAGCAGAGCGTTTCAAGACATGGGAAGTGTAGGACCATTTAGTTCCATAATGCATGATAGATTTTTAAAAAACAATAATTGGTCTTAAATATTAATAATAAAATGAGATTTGTCTATTTAAACATAATTTTTCTCTTTGATCTTTGGAAGACCTCTAAGAAATAATAAGATTCATAAAAATCTCTATAAATAAAGCTGCTATACAAAGAAACTTATAAACTAAAATTGAATTCAGTGGATGCTGGTGTTATTGCCAAGGTTAAGAAGTCTGGTTCAATCATTCAATGAATAAAGGATGCAAGAAACGCCGAAAAGACCTCTTCTTCTTCCACTTGATCATGCCCAGATCCCAGCGGCATACGCATACCTCTTAATTTTCTTCTGTTTTTACCAGGAGACCATACTGCATTTTGGGAGAATGGGCCAACATTCACCTCTTCTCTATCTAGAAATAACTAGGTATTTATTGAGAAATAATATAAGCTTATTGTATTTTTAGCTTATTGTATTAGTAACTGTACAATGTAATGCAATTACAAGGCCCTTGTGTGTGTTTTTAGTACATTTATATTAAACACTGTACAAATGTAAGTTCTTTTCTTTCTTTTTGTTTCATAAAGCCTTCAGGGGCCAAGTGTGTAATCCTAACACTTGGGAGGCAGGAGGCTTGATGTGAGTTCAAGGTCAACCTGGGCTACAAGCTGTCAAAAAGCTAAAAAAATTTTTTTCTTTAGGTAGAGAAGATTCTGTTTCAATCGGTACATCCTTCTGTGTAGGCGCATTACTTTTTAACAAATCAAAAGGGGGAAATGAACAGAAAGTTTTGGGACACTTTCTAGGATTTGGTATTGGATTTATATTTACTTAATTTCATTTATGACTTTTGAAAACTAGCGTGCAATAAGAAATAAATTTATTACTGTGTCTAAGTTGTTGGGATAACTGGTTCACAAGCTCTAAAACTTTCATGTGGTGCCAAAGCTTTCACAGAGCAAAACATCTTTCTTTGTTTTTTTGAGTTTGTATTCCAAAACTTCTTACTGTACTTCGGTTTATCTCTTTCAATGTTAACAAAGATTTAAAATTTTCAATGCTTATCTTTCCCTCTCCTTTTGCTTGCTAGAGTCCTTTATTCATGATTATTCACAATGACCTGAATAATCGTGAATTATTAATCCCCTCCCCACTTTAATATAGTCTCTGCTTCATGTGTAAGAAAGTTTGGTTTCTTGCAGAATTTTAGAATGAATGAATTTGAAAGTTACACCCCCCTTCCCTTTGCTAACTGTGTAGCCCACTCAGCAAAGTCAAAGAAATCTTAGATTTATGCACGAAAATAGTGCAGTAGTTGGCTTGGTCAGGCTCGCTTAGGTTCTGATAGGAATTGAGCAGCAAGTGTTAATCCTAGCACCAGTCAGATCTGGCAGGTACGGCAGGGTGAGCCCCACTGCACGCCTGTAGGTGCTGGCCGAGCTGGGACGGCCTGATTCCCTCACCCCAAGGTGTGGGGTGTGGTCTGCGTGCCCAGCGGGCTGCCCTTGCAGGCTCACTTGTCTCTCGCTGCTTGAGGTGTTCTCGTGCTCATACGAAGGACGAGAGTCAGCTTTCGGATGACGCTGGAGGAGACGCACCATAGAGGACTCTCCGGGGCGGCGTGAGGCTGGCCCGCGCGCTCTCTGCTCAGAGTGCCTCGCGGTGCTGCGTGCTCTGCGCTTCACTGTAAGACCCTCCTCGTTTAATGACCTCACTGGTGGGTGACCGTTCAGTCTTACGGCTGCGGATGCGGTCCCACTTCAAACCCACAGTTGGACTTTCGACACAGGCCAGTGAGTGGCAGAGTGACCTTGGGTGGCCTCCGTAGCCCTGCCCTGCAAGTCTGCCGATCGTACCGAGCAGCGCAGCCCCGTGCCTTTGTGTTCTGTGGAGCATTACTGTGCTGCATGCCGAGTTGCGCAAACAGAAGCGAAGTCCGCAGGTTGGCGCCTCCTCGACCACTTCTTTGTCTGAATACTGAGTTGTGCGTACCATGTAAATCCTCACTTAGCAGCGAACTTAATTAACAGCCTGGCCATAGGAACGGAACTTGGTGGAAATGAGGAGTGTTTAAGAGATGCGTGCACGGGGCTGGTGTCATTGTGGTGGCACTTCACGCTGCTTGGTCATTGATTGGCTTCTGGTGCCCCGCGTCACAGATCCCAATCTCCTGTCTTCTCTTCCAGATCTTCATTAACAATGAGTGGCAGAGTTCGGAGAGCGGGCGAGTGTTTCCTGTCTATAATCCAGCTACAGGAGAACAAGTGTGTGAGGTTGAAGAAGCAGACAAGGTATGGCTTCCCCGGGGAGTGCCGCAGTGGCCGCAGAGCGCCATGCACGCCCCCACGAGGCTGCTGCTCCTGCAGGCGTCACTTGCTTTGTTAAGTGTTTCTGCTTCTTGGTGCATGTCCGCATGCGTCATGACCAAGCCCTTGGGGCAGTTGGCCCGTGTGTGGAGCACACGTTCATTCTTTTTTCCTGTTTTGTTTCTCCCCTTTGTCTCTTGGCAAAGATCTACCTCCCTGCTTCTTACTACCTATTTCTTACTTTGCTCTTTATTTACATTCTGGATTCTCTTTGGGAGAAGCCACATGCTGGCTAAGCTTGAGCTTCTGATTGACTTCAGGGAGCATTTCGGTCTCAGGACCCATCCATCTTCCTACAGTAACTCAGGTTTTCCTTCTTGGTGGGAGAGCAATGCGCCACTGTGTGTGTGTGTGTGTATGTGTGTGTGTGGCCATCAGAGAAATGCAAATTAAAACAACACTGAGATTCCATCTTACTTAAAAAGAATGGCCACCAAGAAGTCCAATAAGAACAGATGCTGCGAGGCTGCAGGGAAAGCGAAGGCCTTCTGTCGTGTTGGGGAGACTATAAGCTCGTAGGACCACTATGGAAATCAAAGGTTTTTGAAACACTTAAGGTAGAAATTCCACTTGGACTGAAGACCCCACAGCACGGTCAGGCACGCTGGCCCGCAGCGCGGCGCAGTAGCTGGATCTTTAGAGCAGTCTGGGTGTCCGCCAGGAGACAACCATGGGGAGCTGCGCGTTTGCACATAGGCTCTGCTCTTTGCCAGAGCCCGAGCTCTTCCTGCTCACCGAGCATGGCTCTCACCAGCTGTGCCTCTTCCTCCCTGCAGGCAGACATAGACAGAGCTGTGCGGGCAGCCCGCCTGGCCTTCTCTCTTGGCTCGGTGTGGAGAAGGATGGACGCGTCCGAGCGAGGCCGCCTGCTGGACAAGCTGGCAGACTTGGTGGAGCGGGACCGAGCGATTCTTGCAGTAAGTAGCCTAGACGAACAGTGTGCCTGGTCCCAAGTTCCCCTTCGCTGGAATTTGGGCTCCTTGTCTTCTTGGAAGCATGCTGTGGGCAGAAGTGGGGGAAGGTGCATGCACAGTGCTGGTGCAAAGTAAGTGAGGTCCAGGCTCAGGCAGCTCGGGCACGGAAGCGGGCAACCAGCGGCGCGTCTCCTCTGACTGCACTTTGAAGGAAGACTGTAGCTGGTAAGGACCTACGGCCAGCGAGGATCATCTCTCCTCTCTCTTCCTCTCTCGTCTTCCACCCGCTTGGCAAGGCGGAACCTCGGGAGCAAGAGGAGATTCCCTAAGCTGGTCGCCGAAGACCGGGGCCAGGTGCTCCGCCTGGGATCAAGTGGGATGAGAGTGGCTGGGCCCAGGGCCGCGCCCCAGGGCTGCAGACTGCTCAGGGCGGACGGCGGGGTGTGGGCCTCTCACGGGCTGTCTTTGTCCTCTTTTTCTAGAATCTAGACAAAGGAAAGCTGACATGGGACAGCAATACTTTTCACTACATTTTTTTCGGACATAAGGAACTGCTCCTGTCCTCATGGATTTTGTTATTGTTTCTGTTGCTGTTTTTAAAATTAAAAGGAAATCATTTCTTAGAGAATATGAATGTTTTGGAAATTGGAGCCACTGTGAGTGTGGACACGGCTCGCCCCACGCCCACGCTGGTCAGGTGACGTTCAGGGACTCCTCGTTCAGGGCGCTGGAGCCGTTCCCTCTGCCTGGGCAAGCAGCTCCCTGTGGGCTTGCTCTGGAGGAGGGTGTCCTTCCTGGCACTCCCTGCGGCCCTTTTCACTGCCCCAAAATGGTTCCTTTATGGAACTGACTTGGAGCCAAAGCCTACGCAGTGTGTCCCTGGCGCAAGAAACCTAGCAGCGTATTCTCACACCCTAGGAGAGAGGCGCCGTGTGCTCAGGGCTCTGAGCCCCGAGGTGGGGACGGCGCCCAGCGGTGCCTCTCCAGCCCACATGGCCTCAGCATTGCCTTTCTGGCAAGCTTGCCATAGAAAGCCGAGTGCCTCAGGATTCCTCCAAGTGCTGTGTGTACGTCTGTCTCTTCTGCAGTGCTGTTTGCCTCAAGAATCGGAGCTGTGCTTTGCTGTTTCCCTGATCAGCCTAGCGAGGTCCTGGCACACCGATGGCCAGTGAATGTCGGCCTGAGTCAGACTCACGCGTGTGGCGTTCACAGCGCCTGATCAGTGATGCGCTCTAGATGACGTGGTTTAAGTCTGTAGTTACAGCTTCCTGTTGTAAAACTCAGATGCCCCCTTCCCGCCCTGTGTCTCCCTGAGATCAAGTGTTTCCCCCCACGTGTGCAAACACCACTCTGATTTGGAGACACTCCCAAAACACAGGAGGGCGAATCTAGTAAGATGTAGCACAAAAGGGAGCCCAGGGTGGAGGCAGATGCAAGTCACCATTGTCCCCAGGGGCAGCACGTGGGCGAACAGGCCAGGGGCCGGCGGGTCTGAGGAGTCCCCTCTGTCAGCGGCCCCTGGAGACTGCTGAGGTGGCCCAGATTCCAGGGACTGACTCCTGCACCCTGTGGCTGGTGGAGTTTGAGTCAGTGACGGCTCCTGGAGCACGTAATGGCACCCAGTGAGCGTAGACATGCTCAGGGAAGCTCTGGGAGGAGGTTTGATTCCTTTTAGCAAAGGTGAACCCGAATGCAGCGACACAGGTAGAAGGCGGCGCACAGAGCTGCCGTCTCCTTCGCGGGCGTCTGGGCTCTGCTGCCATCAGAGAATTTTATATTAGGATGTGATACAAGATTTTCTTATAAGGACTAGAAATGGCAAGCACATGCCCATATCTATTTCATTTGTTAAAACTGGAATACTTTTCTATCTCTCAGGTGAAAATGCTCTTATTTTATTTTACTCATTGTCACAATTTTGGTTATAGACTTAGTCAGTTGAGGAACATGCCATTAAAATAATGTTCATAATGTAAATCTGTTCAATATTGTTGTTTTTATTAAATGGACCAGATACTTAATTCTCAGTAGATAATGGTTGTTAACATAAATGTTTACAAAAGCCAGTCTTTAACTTGCTAACGGCTTCCCCAGAGGAGATCTTGTTTGGGGTAATAAATAAGCTGGATGGGCACTGGGCCTGCTCCATTTCTTAGCAGGGGCCTCGGCGGCTGTGGAAACAGTTTACTTCTCATCAACTGGCATGAAGAGCCTCATGGCCCTTTTTTCTCTTTACAGATTTAAATGACTGGTGGAGACCAAAAACTCTCCGTTCAGCGATGGCCATTAATGTAACAGAAACCAGGCTCAGATAGGCAGAGCGTTTCTTTATCATCAGTTGTGTTTCTATGTTGGACAGTGATTCCCAAAAACCCACAAGCACAAGAACACACACAGGCATGTGCACACACACACATCCCAGCTATTGTTTTTACAAGAAACAAACGCAACTAAACTTATAGTCCTAGAGGATCCTTAACTTGGGGAGCAGAGTGGAGCAGGTGTCCACTGCGGTCAAATGCATCCGCATTCTCTTGCTTCCTTTTCTTTGTTTCAGAAAAGAGTGCGTTGCACGAAGTTCTTGGCACTTACTCCCTCTCCCTGTCTTTTCCTACAGACCATGGAGTCCCTCAACGGTGGCAAACCGTTCCTCCAAGCGTTTTACGTGGACTTGCAGGGCGTCATCAAAACCCTTCGGTATTACGCAGGCTGGGCTGATAAAATCCACGGCATGACCATTCCAGTAGGTATGTGGACACTGCGGATTTTGAAAAGGGGACTGTGACGGACCAACAGAAACACACTTTACTGCCAGGCACGGGCAGCAGCCACGGTGATGGGGACCCAAGTCACTTTGAGCAGCTTAAACCAAGCCAAGAGCCAAACAAATGGTGTCGCCCTGCCAGTGTCATTCTTTCTGCAGATCAGTAGTCTCCGTGCAAGTGCGTGGCCACAAGCCGCCTGTATCTGTGTACCAATCAACTAGGGAACAGCTGTACATGTCTGTCTGCTGCTGGTGCTGGGCTAGGTGCTAGGGGTACAGAGGAGAGGGCGCAAGGGTGAGCCTGGGAAAGTCCCAAGAAAATTAAGGCCTAGCCCTTGCCCCCTGGAACATGAAAGGTCTCCTTTTTAAAAGGGAATACCCTAGAATATTAAAAGTTGTGTCTTGAAGTGGTGGGATTATAGGTAATTTTTCATTTCTTTATATTTTCCGTATTTCCTATAACAAATACACATTACTTTCATAATCTATAAAACCAATCTTCCTGACTTTTTTCTTTATATGTTGTTAAGATCTGTCCAGATCAAACCACCTCCACAAAACCATGACAAGGCTCTGCAAGGGAGTTAAACAGAGCTACCCTATTAGGTCAGCACGGAGTAAGCCAGAAAGTTCTCGGAAGTGGGGTGGTGGGTGGGAGCCCTGGGCGAGCTGGAGTCCTGGTGGTGCCACCCGTTACACACCTGCACAGCAGCCCTAAGAGCAAGGGCCTCCCCCGCTGGCTGGGAGGAAGCTGGGGCCTAGAGAGGCTGGACGGTTTTCCCGATTCACATGCTGGTCTGTTTTAGAGCTTGGTTCTGGCCCAGCAGCCCTGGCTCTTAGTCACCTCCCTGGAGGATTCACGTAAGCTGCTGGGTGGCAGGAGCAGCGGGATGATGTGGAGGCAGCAAGCTGCAGCCTGTCCTTCCATGCTCAGTGCGTCCAGCTGGACCAAAGCTGCGGGGTCACAGGAGGAGGCAGGCAGGGGCAGGAGGCCCAGCTGTTGGCTCGCTTTCCTTGGGTTGCTCCATCAGTCCACTTTTTGTGTTTCTAAGTCCACACTTAACACCAGCTTGATGCTGTCTTTGTATCCTGGACCTTGTCCCACAGAGGGATGGAGACCACAGCAAGGCCGTTGGCCCTTAACCGTGGGGCTGCGTTGTGTTTCATGCATCTCTCT
>NDGN011462320.1:17486-29374 GCA_002564285.1 Tympanoctomys barrerae
AAAAAAAAAAAAAAAAAAAAAGCTCTGTTCTTATCCTTGGGGTGGTGACACAGCTTCGCAGTGTGCTGGCGTAGCTCCTCAGCGTGTGACGGGATCTTTCACGCGTAAGAGCTAGCGGTTTTGTATGTGATCCTGAGGTGTGCTGCACTGGAGAAGCCGTGCCCCACGTCCCAGGTATGACGCAGAGCAGGAAGCAGCTAGCGTCTTGAGCAAGGCCATGTGGCCAGTGAGTGAAGGATTTAGGTTCAAGCCCAGGTCCCTTCTCCCTAGAGAATGCGTTGTAAACTTTAGTGTGTCCTGCGGCTTCTGCGGGGTTTTTGGTCAGTGTGCAGTTGGTTCTGATTTTTCAGCCGTGTTCTGTAGAGTTGACACAGACACTGAATTCACAAACTCTGGACTGCTGCTCGTAGCCTGCGTGCCCGGCCAGGAGCCGGCGAGCATCTGCACGGAGCATTTTTGTCCGCCATTCACAGCGTGAGTTTGTTTTGTGTGTGTTTTCCCGAAAGCCCCTTTCTTTCAGATGCATTTCTGCACATGCGCACTGAATTCATGGCGAGCCTGCCGGCAGCTTGTACGCAGATGCCCGTGGCTTCGTGCCGTGGCACAGCTCGGGGCTCCAGCGGTACTTCCGCAGGGTGCTCAGGAGCCCTTAGAGCAGGAGCATAGACAAATCCACAGAAGCAGGAGAACGTGAACTAAAGAAATCACAGAAATGTGGGAGTTAAGGCACGAGTCCGGGGCATCCCTTGTTCAGCCTCCACTGAGGCCACGTGTCAGGAGCGAGGCAGACCGCTTTCCTGCGCGTGATTGTGCAGTGCGTAGGTACTGGTTTTGGGGTCGCTTTAGCAAGCAGGCCAGTTCCCCAGCCTGGAATCGATGATGGACCAGTTGGAGACTGTTTTGGCAGGGAGGCGCTTACCAGTGCCACGCGTTCTGGGGCACGCGTGGCTGTGGGTCCCCTGGCCGTGCCATACAGTTAAAGTGGCTTTCACAGTGAGTGTTTTGGAGGAAAGGCACCCACATGTGGCTGGTCGCCCCCAAAAGTAATCTGCAAAATGTTTCTACATTAGAAACCTGAGGCCACGTTGCTTTTCGACCCTGAATGACATGACAGCTCATCTAGCTTGGCGTCTCTCGCCCTAGAGGATAAGAACCACAGGGAGTGGGGAGCGTTGTGTCCCTGCTGCCTCCTTCACACTGAGGGCGGCTGCAGGAGGGGACCCTGAGGTGGAGGAGGGCTTCCCTCCCCTCCCCCAGCGCCGCCGCGGCCTCCTGCCCGCTCACTGCCCACTTATTCACGCGTCACGCAGACGTCTTCGGGCATCTGCTCTGCTTCAGGCCTCCGCTGGGCCCTGAACATGCAACGTGGAAGGCCTTCAGACAGCAGCAGCTGCAGTTCAGAGCGGCCCGGTCGGGGTGAGGCGTGAAGTTCTACGACTCGGCGTCACGCGTTCCTGGGGAGAGAGGGGTGCCCGTCCCATCTGCCCAAGATCTGTATCCCTGTATTGGGAGGTGAGATGGAGAGGAGTGATGTGTGGGGGAGGAGAGGACAGTGTGCCTCTGGGTTAAGGAGGCTCACAGTTGCTTTCAGTTTAATGAGGGGGAAATGGAGCTAAAGGGCCCTGTGACCTCAGGGCTTTCTGTGCATTGAGTGCTGATTTGGTGGCATTAGAGAAGCTATGTCATGCTTTAAGCTGAATGCTGACCTAACACAGTCTTAGGATGTATTAGCACATGGAAAGTGTGAAGCCGGTCAGGGCACATGTGTTACTTCTGTTTCTTTCCGCTTGTTCCAGTCGAACCTGGTAAAGACTAAGCTAAACGGCTGCGCAGGTCCTGACCAGGACCCTGAGGACTGCCCTTCAGCCCTCCTGCTTGGGGTCTGTGTGGTCAGCTGTGAACACGCAGGGGGAGAGCTGAGATCTTGTCCAGCCTGAGTGGCAGAGAGAAGCTGAGTGTCCTGCCACCTGAGGGGACGTGCTGTCGCCAGCAGGACCTGACGTGGTAGTGACAAGTGCTCACCAGGACCTCTGTGAGAGTCCGCAGTCGAAACGGACCTCGGGACCCGGAAAGCCAGGCTCTCCGTTTTGTACACAGAGAAACCAAGTCCAAGAAGTGATGGGCCTTTTAGAGGGTGCGTAACGTGATGATGTTAGGGCAGACAGCTCAGGACAGCCTCAGCGCGGCGAGCCCTGACTTCTTAGAACCTGCACCCTGCTGGCAAGAACAGCTTCCGGCCTCTCCAGGCCAAGGGAAGGCTCTCCATGGAGCAGGCTTTTCACAGAATTTGTCACTATAAAATGTTCAGAGAGGTCTGCAGTGGTGGCACACAGAGACCGGGAGGGCACCTAACGGAGCGGTGCGTTGGGCCTGGTCTGCTGCTCTAATGCCAGGTCATCAGGAGTGCCGGCTGCTCAGAAGGTAATTCTGTGTGCACATGAGAGGGGGGCAGTGATGCTCTTGTCACTGAATTAGGTGACAGGTTTTCGTGTCATTGGATAAACCCAGTGGTATGGTGAATAGGTGTACACAACTTGCTACCGTTCTTGAAATGCTCTTAGGGTGGCAACCGGGAGCTAGTAGTATTCTCCTCGATTTCTGGTGAATTTTGGAATGCATTATGGTCTTTAATCTTTCCTGTATGATTTTTTTCTGACTTTACTGAGTATATAGATTTCTCACTACATTCTCACTAGTTTGTGTGTTTAATGTGCCAATGCCAGATATTCTTATGAGAATAAAAATCATGTCAAATTTTTCCCAGCAACTGTAACATCTGCCTTTAGCAGTGAGGCTTACCTTGAAGAACTTATGGAAATGGTTATTTTTAAAATTAGCACAAATATTGCTCTGTCTCTTGCATAGTGTGGTCACGCAGGGCAGTGGTCAGCGTTCCCAGCTGCAGCAGACCCTCGTCCTGTTGTGAGCTCTAGGGTCAAGGCCTGCTCTCAGTGCAGTGAGAGAAATGGTCCAGCTCACAACCACTCAGTAAAATTTAATCCACAGTTCAACCAGCTTTACAGTATAAGGAACTTTCAACTGTAAGATCTTTATATCCTTCATGAGATGAAAACTATTTTTTGCTCATTGCAAGTACAAAGGTGTAAAAAGCACATCAGAATGTGTTTAATTCTGGCTGTGTCTTAATAGGTGCCCTTCAGTGGTCGATTCCTATCACTCTTTAAGATCTTTGTTTATGTATCATCACTGCTGCGCTGCCTGACAGGACAAATTGCCTGACTCCTAGGATTAGGGGAGGAGATTCATGTTGGCTTACGGTTCTCAAGGATGCAGTCCATGGCCAGCTGGCTGCAAGGCAGAGCGGCCGTGGTGGGGAGAGCTGCTCACCCCAGCTGGGGAGCAGATGGGAGGGGTGAGTGGGGAGAAGAGCAGTGGGGCCCCTTCTAGGTCGCAGCCCACGCAATCTTCTCCCTCCAGGGCCCATCCCTGAATCTACAGGGGGGCATTTAAGATTGAAAGGATGACCTCTTTCTTACGTGAAAGGGAAGAGACACTGCAAGAACATCTTCCACATGTGATTTAGTCTGCTTTGGGATTCACTGCTACTTTAGGTTTTTCTGCAACAGTTTGTCCTAAAGTACTGACTTGGAATGCGAGGCTGAGATCACTTGCCTGGCAGCCTCGTCTCTCTCGCTGAGCCCAAGTTCTGGCTGGGAGAAGATCTAATGCATCTTAGCCTTGGGACTTGAGTTAGGCTGGAAACTGGTTTATGTCAAGCTTTCAAACTTACACCACAAAGCTAGAGAGATGAAGGCGGTGACCTTGGAAGCCACCCTGCCGTGGAGGGCATCTTCAGCACAGAGCTGGGCCAATGGGCTGCAGGCTTTTCTTCTAGACAGAGAAGAGCACTCACGGTGCACGTCACCACATGTTGTCTCAGGTGCAAGGAGAGAACCCGCACTGTCCCCATCAGGTAGATTCTACCCAAGGAAAGAAAGGGACAGGGCTCAGCCCGGGGCGCCCACGCTGTGGGGAAGTGGCTCCACAAGGTTCTCTTCAGAACTTAAGACACCAGAGCTCCTGTGAGTCCACTCTGCCCAGCTCTGCCCAGCATCCTCCCACCTTCCTTACAAAGAAGACCGCCATCAGTTTCTTGCCGGCTCACGTTCACCCGCTTGTGCTCTTGGGCATCTGGCTCTGCCTGTAGGCTTGTGCCCCTGAATCTGACACCTCCCTCACTAAAGGGTCTTAGTATGTTCTTGTGGCTAAGGAACATCAAGTTTGATGACCCACGTTCAGGATCAGAGCCAGGCATGTCACATTATACAAACCTCTTGTGGCAGAGTCTCTTCACTGAGCAATATTAAAATGAGAGCTGCTTTAGTTTTTTCTTTGAACTTGAAAGGGAGATGAAGACATGAAAATATAAAGTCCCGCTGAAGCGTGCAGTGTTGCTCTTACGATACCACTTACGAGGTATCAGTAATAGTGAGCACACTCTCCTGCACCACCAGTCTCTTCCAGGTAGGTTAATACTTATCAGAAAGGCAAATAATAAAGAGATAAAAATGAAGTCAGACAATGTGAAGCCGCACCTGGCCGGCAGTAGGCCTGCAGGCTCCTCTGCCCCCGGTGCCCCTGGAGCCACCACTTGGGCCTGGAGGGGCGTCCTGCTGACACGAGGAGGGTGGCCAGGCGCTGTGGTGGCGTTTACTTTGGAGCCACCAGTTCACCTGAGCTGCAGCAACTCCTCATGCTGGGCAGTCCTGTGCGACAAACCAGGGGGTGCTTTCTATTTAACTGTGAGCTTTAAAGACTATTAGAAAAAACATTGCTAGCTCTGGAAATTTGTTATTTCATAGGTTTTCCCTAAGGTGAGGCTAACCTGTCACTATGTGTGTGTTTTTCAAAGTTGGGTGGAGAGAGGGTGAGACAGCTCAGCAGCCTAACGTGCCTGCTTAGGAAGCCCAGGCAGGCGCAGGGACCATGGTTCAATCCCTAGCACCACATGTGGCACCAACCCTGCCCTCACAGTAGGCTAAACTTGCAAAAAAATAAAAAAGTGGATTAACAGAAATTATTGAGTGAGGGTGGAGCCAGTGACACTTCGGCATGGCCATATTGTGTAGGGTCCCTTGAGCATCGGCCTTAGAGTAACACAGAGGGAGTTGGCACAGGGAGGCCCTCTGGGTGCTGCCAGCCCCAGGTGATAGGCCATGGAGGATGTACGCAGGCATCCAGGGTGCGACTCGCAGCTCGCTATCCCATAGCTCCCCAGGCAAGGACCCTGTATTCCTCTCAGCAGTGCTCCTTTGTGAAGAGTTCAAGCACCAAAATACCTTTTACTTCTTTATTTACCATCTAAAGGACCTGTGGGACTGGAAGATTCCGCCCCTTTCTTGTGACAACCATTAACCATTTGTCAGCACTGGGCAAGTTGTCCCAGAAGCATTATTCCTGCAGCAGTTTATCTTACGGGATGCAATTGTGGAGTCAGCTCAGTGCTTCGTGTAAGCAGCTTTTTAGGATTCTGTTTAGATTTTTTTCTTTCCGCTTCCATTCCCCCAGCAACTTTGGACATTATGTGCGCAACACGAGCAAGGTCCCAAGCCTTCCGGCCGGGGCCAGGGCGGTGCTGTGCGCCTGCCAGCCAGGTGGGCAGATGCCCCTGCACTGCCTCTGGGCCACTTGGACTCTCCCAGGCTCTGCTGCTGCACGCACCTGTTCTCTCCTTCTCTTCACGCCCCCTGATTTTTTCCCAGCTTATTCTCACCCTGTCCCAGCGTTCAATTCTGATTCTGTGCTCCTTCCTCTGAGACCATCCCAAGCCATGTCACAAAGCGGGCTGCTGGGAGATCCCCTGCCAGTGGAGCGGGTCAGCCCATCAGTGGGGCCCTTGCTCTTCACAGAAACCCTTCCCAGAGCCTGACAACTCCAGGGCGTGGGCATGGTCTGCCTACAGAGCTACTATGATCCAGCTGGTGTAAAAGTCTCTAGGGCTCCGTATCGTCATCCTGTGGGCGGTGGCCACGTCTTGACTAAGATTTGGCATAACGGAACCGTTGTAGCACAAGTTCCTCTATTGCTGAGCCTGCCTCCTCCCTCATTTCTTTTGAAGTCTTTTACATAAAGTCAAGAGATAACGAGCAGATTAGTGGAGCAAAGCTTTGCGATAATATGGCTGAAATCAAATTTATTTAAGATCCGTGGAACCCTTCAAATGACTAAAAAGATGAAAAGCCCAAAAGAAAAATAGCTGAAGATATAACCTTGAGGAAAAATGGCAAACAGCTAGCAAACGGGAAAGGCTGTGGATAACAGGAGCTCGTTGGTATTTTACAAAAGGAAGAGGGCTAAAAGGGTGAGACGTACCCTTGTACGTGAATAGAAGTTACTCGCAAAGACGCACCAGAGCGCAGAGGTCTGTCTACAGGGGGGAGGGAGAGGCAGAGGACTTGGATGACGTACCGTTGCAGAACTCTGAATCTAGTTACGACTCCAGGTGATAAAGAGTGACGCAGCCGCGCGCAGAGGCGAGGACCGCGCGACCGAGGCGGTGTCGCCGCCGTTGGCAGCCCCCAGCGCGTGCGCTTTTTGGCTTTCTTTCTATTTTAGTGGTGCTGCTGCTGCTCAAGCCCAGGGCCGCCTGATCCTGGGCGGGCACTGCGCCCTGAGCTACGTCTCCATGCCTTCGGGGGCTGCTTTGGAGAGAGTAGTCAACTCTGGGCAAAGCGAAGACGTTGCTAAGTTCTGGAAAGGAAAGACCATGTGCCAAAAATGGAATCGGCTGGCTCAACTGGCCATTCTAAAATAACTCAGATAAATGCGATGGGCCGGCCAAATAGCTCAGCGGATTAAAGCACCTGCAAGCAGGTGCAGGGGCCGGGGTTCAATCCCTGGGCCTGCCATGCCGGCCCGCCCCCGGGGCGCACTAAGGCACAGTTGAGACCAGGCCTGGCAGCGCACCTGCAATCCCAGCTCTTGGGAGGCTGTAAACAGGCGGATCACTATGAGTCTGATCTAGTTGTGAGACCCTGAACACCCAGTAGACCCTTCCCTAAAAAAATACAAAAAAAAATAATAAATAAAATAAGGCACAATGAAGCCTGTGTTGGGCGTCAGGGCGATTCTTCCACTGCAGAGAGGTTCCTCAAGGTCTCCCTTTGGCCAGGGCATGGTGTCCTCGCCTCCCAGTCCATGGTGACGACCTCGAGGGTGGACTTTGCCTCTGCTCAGCAGCACTGGTGCGGCCCCAGCCTCAGGCTGCGTGCTGCAGAGCTGGCTGGAGTGAGGCGACGCGCCTCGCTGGAGTGGTTTCTTCCAGTTGGCCGGCATTTAAAACTTGCCCAACAGCATTTCCTTTACTAGTTTTTAATACTTAGAAAGTTATTTAAAAGTTTGAGGCGCTTCAGTTCAGATGTCAGATCACTGTCCTAATGTGGCGCTTCAAGCCGGAGCAGACACTCTTGAATGGTCATTCATCGTGCCCTTGAGGTCGTCTGCTGAGACTCTGGGGTCTGGGACACCCATCCTTAAGGGCCCCAAGGCCAGGGCCACTGTCTTACCAGCGTCTGTGTGTGGTCAATGAGGGCTTTTACGTATTTCATTTCTGTCTTTGCTGCCCTGCCGCGGAGCGCTCCCTCTGTAGCACCCCTCTGCTCGGAGCTTCCTAGGTGTGACTGGCCCTCTCTTTCAGATGGGGACTACTTCACCTTCACCAGACACGAGCCCATCGGGGTGTGCGGACAGATCATCCCGGTGAGTGAACCCTGGGGCCGAGGCTGTTTTCCTTTGACTCGGGCATGCGGTCAGGAGAAGCTAGGTGCTGGGTGATGTGTGTTTTCCATTACTGAGGAGACACTGAGCTCACGCTGACATATCTTCAGCAGCCGCCCTATACGTGCTTATTTGAACAGCTTGACAGGGTCTCAGCTCCGTTACTGGGAGTCAAGCTCTCAAGTCCTGGAATTCTCCTGTGTCAAATGAGCACCGCAGAGCCCAGCGTATTAACAACCTGCCCTTGATTGTGGGTGTCAGTCCTGCCCACGGAAAGCCGATGCTTTGTTGTATCTGCTTGGTTAGTTTTTAGAGCTGTGACTCACCGTCTTTCCGGGCATATGGTTTTATATGGCCCTTCGGTGCTCCTTCCCACTGCATCTTTCCACAAGATTCTCGACAGAAGAGGCTACAGTGGGCACAGCAGTGCGGTTAACGCCATGGCCGTAACTGAAACCATGCCGGGCCGCTGATCGCCTTGTAAAGGGAATAGATGTCGTCTTGAGTGTTTGGCTTGGAACCGTAGATCGCCCTTTGCTCTCCCGTCACCCACACCCTTGTCACGACAGAAAACACCAGGGAATCTGCTAACAGTGCGAGCTAATAGTTCCGATGGGGACTGCAAGGAAAGGCTCAGCTTAGACATGCAGCGGAGACACGAGGACTTCTCTCTTCAGAATACAGGAGATGGCTGAGGACAGTCCTTGGCTAGGGAGTAAAGTCTGACGGTGTTATTAGTATTTATTCAAGTGATCAATAAGCCCCAGGCAACTATGAAGCTGTTTAGCGACTGGAAGGGGAAGCCAGTGGGTTGGTTGCTGGAGTCCTTCTGCTCCTACCCCTGGGATCCCCTTGGAGCTGCCCAGGGTAAGATCTGCCACCTCCCTGGGGACCCAGACCCACCCCCCCGGCCCTCCCCAGGCTCCGAGCCGCAGCTTCTCTGACAGGACGAAGGCCGCTTGTCAGCCAGCTCTGGCTCAATTACTCTGAGATTTATACAGTGCAGATGGAACGGAAAGATCACTGAGGACTCTCAAGTTTATAAACAACCAAAGGGAAAAGAAATTGGGTGTTTGGTGAAGGCGAGACACTTGTATATTTTTGCAGGCTTGCCAGAGCTGGTGGGAACCCTGCAGGGCTGGCAGCTGAGACGCGTCAGGCCGAGCCCCGTGCTCGGGGACAAGGGCTGCTGCTTTCCTTCTTGTGAAATTATCAGTGACACCTGATAGCAGTGTGGCTCGTGCCCGAGTGGACGGCCACGCAAGCCCTATCCTGGTCAAGTCAGCCAAGACCACCCTGGGCCCCACATTCACACACGCATGTAGATATGTTTAAGTCTTGTCACCTTGTTTTGCAGTGGGAAGGAGATGATTTGAAATACTTGCCCGTAGATACCTGTTTATTGGACTAGTGGAGGTTTTGTGACTGTATGTGTGAGAAAAGGCACCCCAGGACCCTGGAGTACACACTAAAATAAGCACAGTGTACAGCTCGAATCTTCTTTTCACTTTCACAGTAAATAGGAAAAATCCTGTTGTACAAAGTCCGGATGCAAGAAAAACATTTAACACACAAGAACCTAATGGGACCTAACTTTAAGACTAGTAGCAGGCAAGAACAACGGCAGCCCAAGGCCATGCAAAGCCGCCTTTGCATCAGGATATTCTTGGGGGCGGGGCTTGGAGGATGAGGCTGAGAAATCTGAGAATTCAGTTCAAGGAAAGCAGCACCGAGCGCTTCCCGCCATGACCCCGCTCTGCTTTCCCAGTGGAACTTCCCGCTGCTCATGTTCGCCTGGAAGATCGCTCCGGCTCTGTGCTGTGGCAACACCGTGGTGATAAAGCCGGCGGAGCAGACGCCGCTCAGCGCGCTCTACATGGGAGCCCTGATCAAGGAGGTAGGCCCGCGGCCCGGCCGATGCGCCCGTGAGCCCTGAGGGTGTTCCTTCTTACCTGGATCCAGCTGAGGACCTTGCGCTGGCCAGGCAGGCGCTGATGCGGTGGAGCTACCTCCTTGGCCCTCCGAGTGCCTCCCTCCTGAGGGGATGTGTTGGTGTCCACAAGGCACAGTGCCTCCCATTTTCAATTCCATTTGATTTCTAGGCGGGCTTTCCACCTGGAGTGATCAATATCCTGCCTGGATATGGGCCGACAGCCGGCGCGGCGATTGCTTCTCACGTTGGCATAGACAAGATCGCATTCACGGGCTCTACTGAGGTAGGCACCGGAGGAATGGGGGACAGAGCGGCCCTGCCGAGGAGAAGGCGCAAAGTCTCCCCCTCTGCTAGACACCGGCAGGGCAGGGAGGGCCAGCTCCCCTCAGATATGGAGGTCTCCAGGGTGGGAGAGGGGACCGCGGACGCCAGGCACACCCTGACCTCTGCGTGCCAGCAGGTCCGCAGGTGCCTAGGATCCCATCTGTGTAGAAGCTGTCTGGGACCTGCATTCTAGGTGCCTCCCGAGTCAGGACCATGTAGCCCAAGCAGGTGAAGTAGTTTGAAGTTCGCACTGGTCCCTGGCTGGGAGAGGAATGGAGACAGTATTCCCTTTTCATCGTCCGCACAGGCCCTGGAGATGCAGGCTGTGGCTGACACGTCCCAGGGCCACAGGGATGACAAGCCGCCGTGAGCTCTCAGTCAGTGGCCCCGCAGTGGACAGTGCAGACTGCGCGGGGCCATGGTCTCTGCTGCTGCCTGTGGGCTGTGCCCTGCTGGCATGGGGCAGGCCTGGCTAATGCACAGACCGAGCATGGCTGTGTGCCCATAATATTCTATTTATAGATGCTGAAATTGAATTTAATGCTCACATGCCAACAATATTAATCTTGTTATTTTTCCCAGCTATTTAAATATGTGAAAATTGTTTTTAGCTCATAGACCATACCAGTGGCATCAGCCTGCCAATCCCTGATGTAGGGCCACCGTCCGCTTGGGGACGCTGTAAGCCGGTGCTGCTCTATGTCTCTGATTCCGGTAGCAGTGATGAGAGAGAGTGTGGCCCATTGCGTTCAGCAGAGCCTCAGATGCAGCACTGTGGAGTGAGAGACGGCTCCGGTCTACACAGTGCCACCCAGCAGGGGCACAACGCGAGAACACCATTTAAATAAGCTAGTAGCCACATTTTTAATAAAAGTAGTAAATGAAATTAATTTTAATACCAGGCTTAATTTAAACCAGTATTTCTTTTTTTAACCTTTTATTTACGTTTTTGCTACAGGGTCTCACTATGCAGCTCAGATGCATAGTGATTGTCCTGTGTCAGCCTCCCCAGTGCTGAGATTCTAGGTGTGTACCACCTAGAACTGGGGATCAGACCCAGGTCCTTGCACTCACCAGGCAGGCACTTAGACTGCTGAACTAGCTCCCCAACCCTTAATCCAGGGTTTAAAAAAATCTTATTTAAAGATATTATCAACATAGAAATTGCTAACACAGTATTTTGCATGATGCTGTTCTGAGGACGCCTCTGGACTCTGGTGCAAGGTCCATACCTTGACATCTGTCCCAAGTGCTCCAGAGCCACAGGCAGCCGGCGGCCATACATTGGACAGCACAGGCCTTGAAACTTGTAGTGCCCGTTGATAGGACGTTGATGGTACTAGATTAAACTCACCATGTTAATTTCATTAAAAACCTCACGGGCTGGTGAGATAGCTCAAGGGACTAAAGCGCCTGCTTAGGCAAGCTCAGGCAAGTGCAGGGACCGCAGTTCAGTCCTGCATACCACATGCATGCCAGCTCCACCCTAGGGCGGGCTGAGCCGGCCGCAGAGTCCAGGCATGGTGGTGCATGTCTGTAATCCCAGTGCTGGGGAGGCTGAAAACAGGGGGATCACTATGAGTAAGACCCTGCAACAACCAAATATATTTTTAAAAAGCTCATGAAACATTGATTAATAGACTTGAGCAATCATTTAGAGTTGGAGTTTATTGAGCTTTATATTGGTTGAGAGTTAATCTTGTTTCCAGAACTTTTATCATAGTGGTTGTCACAGTCATGTTGCATTTTAATTATATAAACCAAAATATGAATATTACAGGAAGTACCTGCACAAGCTAAGTCCACCTCACTACGTAGAGAAATGTGGTGTCAGTGCTCTGAAGCGCCTCCATTCTTCTTAGTCGTTACATAGAATAGTCTTGCGTCAGTACAT
>NDGN011462324.1:0-26690 GCA_002564285.1 Tympanoctomys barrerae
TGGTTCTTAAAGAAAATCAATAATAATTATAAATCTCTAACCAGTCTGATCAGGAAAAGAAAAGATACAAATTAAATAATTAGGAATGAAAGAGGTGACATCACTACAGATTCTACAAATATTTAAAGATGAGTGAACTTTATAAAAAACTTTATGCCAATACATATGATGACTTTGATGAACAAATTTTTGAAAATCACAAACTATCAAAGCCCATTAAAGAATAAAGAGATCACTGAATAGTCCCATATCTTTTAAAGACATTTAACTTGTAGTTGAAAACACTCACACAAGAGGAAACAGGGAGAGAGATGCAGAGAGGACAGAGGATTAAAAAAGGCCTAAGGTGATAACGTAGAACTAACATATACCACCGCACCAGGATGGATGCAAGCATTATGTATTACAAACACGTACTAATAAAATTTAAATTTAAGTTAAACAGAAAGCTTTCCTACAAAGAAAATTCTGGGCCCGGATGGCCTCCTTGATGAATTCTACTAACCATTTAGGGAAGAAACATACCAATTTTACTAGATTTTTGAAGAAAAAGAGGAAATTCCTAACATTCTATTAGGCCAGGATTACTGTGATATCAAAAGCAGGCAAGGACATTTGAAGAAAAATATAGACCAATTTTTCCTCACATCATAGATGAAGGGGTTGGGGATCTAGCTCAGTGGAGTAGTGCCTGCCTGGCAAGTGTAAAGTTCTGAGTTCGATTCCCAGTACAAAAAACAAAAACCATAGATGTAAAAATTCTAACCAAAATTGTAGCAAATCAGCCAACAATATACTAAAAAAAACCCCTAACACATCATCAATGGGGTCTTCTCTAGAGATGCAAAATTGTATTAACATCAGAAAAAGAAAACAAATTGGGTGTGGTGGCACACACCTGTAATCCCAGCACTTAGGAGGCTGAGGCAGAAAGATTACCACAAATTCAAGGCCAGTTTGAGCTGTGTAGTGAATTCAAGGCTTGGGTTGCATAGTGAGTTCAAGGCCAGTCTGAACTAGACCATATATCCAAGTTTTTTAAAAAAGAAAATACAGCAATATATCTCTCAGTGGTAACATTTACCCAGCATGTGCAAGATTCTAGGTTCCCTCAAAACAAAGGAAAGGGAAGGGAAGGGGACCGGAAAAGAAAGCAATGTAATTTCTTATATTAATAAAACTAAAAAGGAAAAAAATATGATTATTTCAGTATACATAGATAAGGCATCTGACAAAATCCAATAGGCATTTCTTTTTTTTTAATTAAAAATAATTATTTATTTGATATAGGGTATTGCTATGCAGCTCACCTGGGATTCCAGGGCTGGCACACCATGCAGTACTGGGGATCAAACTTGGGTCCTTGCCTTTGCCAGGCAGGCGCTTAGACTGCAGAGTTATCTCCCCAGCCTCCAAAGGGTTTCTGATTAAAAGCTCTCAGTAAAGTAAAAATAGAAAGCAATTTACTCAACCCAATAAAGGGCATCTATAACAAATCTATAGCTATTATCATACTCAATGCTTCCCTAGTTTCAGGACTTTTGTTCAACAGTGAACATGTCAATGAAATAAGGCAAGAAAAAGAAGTAAAAGCCACCAAGATTAGAAAAGAAGAGGCAAAACTGCCTTCATCACAGAACACAACTACCTAGGCTGAAAAATCCAACAGAATCTAAAAAAGTCATTACAACAACCTGCAGTTATAAAATTTATATATAAAAGTGGTTCCTTATATGCACTAGCAGCAAACAATAAAAAACTAAAAACTAAAAATAATTTATAATACAATCAATACAGATATAGGCATAAATCTAGTAAATAGTTAAAGATACTCAAAGCTACAAAAAAACTAGTGAGAGAAATTTTAGAAGACCTAAATGAATGGAAAAATTCATGCATTCATGGGTTAAAAGGCCCAACACTTTTTTTTTGCTTTTTTAAAAAAATGTTTTTAGTACAGGGTCTATAGGGTCTCACTACATAGCTCAGACTCATAGTGATCGTCCTGTTTTCAGCCTCCCAAGTACTGGGATTACAGGTGTGCACCACCAAGCCCAGTCTCAGTGCGCCCAGGGGCAGGGCCGGCACAGCAGGCCAGGACTGAATTCCAGCCGCTATACTCTGCCTAAGCAGGCATTTTAGTTTGCTGAGCTATCTGGCTGGCCCTTGAGGTTCAACACTGTTAATCTAAAATGTTAACTGGTTCTAAAATTCATAAGGAAATACTCAAGACCTAGACTAGTTTAAATGACTTTGAAAAAGAACAAAGCTGGAGGTTTATCACTATTTGATTTTAATATTTCAAGGGCAGCAGTTATCAAGACAACGTGGTACTTGTTACGGTTTGCTGTCTGGATGTCCCACCAAAGCTTCCTGAGGTCATGGGGTGGGCTTTTCAGAGGAGGCAGAGTCTAGAGATTGTGACTGGTTTATTCTCTAGTGCTGGGGTTGGGGGCTGTGAGTGCTATACCCACCCGCCCCGAGGGGAGGGCCGGTA
Source organism: Tympanoctomys barrerae (assembly GCA_002564285.1). Taxonomy (NCBI): domain Eukaryota; kingdom Metazoa; phylum Chordata; class Mammalia; order Rodentia; family Octodontidae; genus Tympanoctomys; species Tympanoctomys barrerae. The sequence continues at coordinate 2,498 of NDGN011462324.1, forward strand.
GCCCGAATACAAGGGAGGAATAGATTCCCCACTTTTTTTCTTGCTGCCTTGGTATCTTCTGCCACTGGGAACAGTCACCCCTCAGCCACACCACCCTGCCCTGGAGCCAGCAGATTATGGGCTCAAATCTCTACCAACTGTGAGCTAAATAAGCCTTGCTTCCTTAACTCTGGGTGTTGGATATTTTATCTCAAAAAGAAGAGAAATAAACCCCAGATAGTACTGGTGTTAGGATGAACAGATTGGGGCTGGAGTCAGGGCTCAGGAGAATAAGTGCTTCCCTGGCAAGTGCAAGGGCCTGAGTTCAATCCCCAGTTCCACCAAAAAAACACAAAATAAAAAATAAAATAAGGATGAGTAGATTAAAGAGACAGATTATGTGAACAGCAGATTTTTACTAGAAGCCCAAAGCCTCTTGGTGGGGATAAGACAGTCTTTTCAACAAATAGTTCTAGAATCACTCCATTTCCATTCATAGAAAAATGAACTTTGTCCCATTTTTACACCATGTTTTTAAAGTCAACTCAGGATAGATCATAAACCCTAAATGTAAAATCATTAAACTTCTGGGAGAAATAGAAAACAACAACAACAACAAAACCCCCCAAAAACCCAAAACTGTTCTGACTCTGACATAGGCAAAGCTTTCTCAGATGCAACACCGAAAGTACAATCTGTAAAAGAACAAACTGATAAACTGGATTTCATCAAAATTAAAAGGTCTGGCCTTTGAAAGAAAAACAAGCCACAGACTGGAAAAAAATATTTGCAAAGCACAAGTCTGATAGAGAATTTGTATCTCAACAGTGTTCAAAGCTCCCTTCCCAGATGGACATTCTGTAATAAAGGGGTCTTTGTTTAAGAGAAAGACTTGGGGTATACAATATAATAATCAGTACAAATGGAGAGCAATGACTTTTCACCTCATATCACATGAGTATGTTGAATAGGCTGGTGGGCTCACCATCATCATCAGAATTTCTGAATCAGTAGGGGCCTGAACATATGCATTTGTAGTAAGTTCCCAGGAAACAATACTTTGAGAAATACGAATTTAAACCAAACTAGAAACATAATGGCAGAAGCAAGATCTACCCCTCAAAAGGACAATTACCAAATAAACTATGCTTGTTAAAAATAGTTTGTTCTCTCCTTTCTTATTAGCTAGACATCTGTAACTGTTAATCAGAGCCTCTGATCAAGCAAGCAATAACAAACATGACATCGCTGAGTTAGCATGATTCTAGCATTGTCTCTTTGCTGAATGTACATTCTAGTTTTCACAAAGCTTTTCAAGCTGGCTGGGAAGGCTTTCCCTCCTGTGAATTTGTGCTGCCCTTCTGACACCTGACGCATTTCCTTGCCCCCCACGCCCACCCCCATAGGACTGCCCTCAGGTCTCACCATCCAGGATCGCCCACTGATTGTCAATCTCTGTATGTTTCAGATAGGAGTCTTCAATGGTGGGGTCGTAGTCAGGCACAAAGATCTTCTGGAAAAACTGGATGGTGAGTGCACTCTTTCCCACGCCCCCATCTCCCACCACCACCAGCTTGTAGGTGGGAAGGTTATCACTGGGGACAGCGCTGGTCGCCATGGTTCTGGCAGCTCAGACCTAGGGAGGCAAGACATGCAGAATGAGACCAGGGTTGTTCCAAGGCTTTTTCTCTTTCTGAATTACAGAAAAATGATCATGAAGTTTCCACCTTTCTTATAAAGTACCAAATACTTCCACAGGTAGAAAAGTAAAAAATGAAGGGGAAAAAAAAAGGTTAAAGCTATTACCCACCCAGGACAATCACTACTCAAATGACTTATTCCACTCTTATCTACTGAATACCAACTGTGTTTCAGGCCTGGTCTTGGAAACACGGTATCATAGGTCTTCAAAAAGAACAGCCAGGCTCATGTGCTGGTGTGCAATTGTAATCCCAGCATGCAGGAGGCTGAGGCAGGAGGATCACTGTGAGTTCAAGGTCAGCCTGAACTGCATAGCAAAGCCTGTCTTTTAAAATTTTATTTTATTTTATTTTGCAAAGTCCTGTCTTAACAAGAGCAGTCAAAAGCCACATCAACAAGTTCTCTACCTAGAACTATATAGGTAAATGAAACTCTGCCCTAGAAATACACAGGTAATCACAAAGATTTTGATCAGAGGAGTGATAGCACAAAAATTCATCTTTCATATCATTTCTTTCTCCTTTATATAAAAAATTAATAGCCTATTATCTGTGGGCAATTCATAATGATTACATTCATCAAGAGGAGTTGGTACATGCAAGTAATGTGTCTTATTCTTTTCATCTCCCCTTGCTCTGCTCTCACTCTCCTTCCCTCTATCCCTAGGTCTCGTTTCCATCCCCACTTGCAAAGGATCCATCTCCCAGTTTCCTATTACCCATCCTTTATTTTGTTCTTTTTGGTTTCAATGTTTTTTTAAAATGATTTTTTACAAACCAATGTTTGCAGTACACAATGATTCATTCATTGTAGGGGGCTGGTACATGCATAATGCACCTTAATTTTTCCTTCATCCCTGCCCCTCCTCTCTCGCCCTCCCTCCATTTCTTGGTTCCCTTCCTTTTTGCAAAAGACCTATGGTCTCTTATCAACTGGAATGCTTTGCTGAAAAGGAAATGAGGTCTAAATACAGAGGTCAATGGGGCGACAGGGACTCAGTCTCCTCCAACTCTCTGAATTCTGTGATCCTGGCTCCTTTGCCATTGGCTACTTGCCCTTTACCATGTACAAAGTCATGCTGGAATTTCAGGATATCTTATCAACCTTATTTTAGTTAGGGAGAATGGAGAAGCAGGTGGAAACTTCATTTTCATGATGTTGAACCTGCTTAAGGCAGTGGCCCTCCAGGGTGATACCCTCAAAGGTATCTGCAAAGTCTGGGTTAGTTAGTTTCTTTCTTTTTGTCTTGGTGGTAATGGGGATTGAACTCAGGACCTTGTATTTGTCAGGCAAGTACTTATTCTATTGAGCTATCTCCCCAGCCCCTGGGATACTTTTGACTGTCAAAACAGAGTGGGTGTCACTGATATCTAATGAATGATGCTGCTAAACACTCTTGCCACAGCTGAGAAACTCAGAACTCAGGGAACTAGGAGGCAGCTAGAAATGTGGGACCAGGGTTGTGATGAACAATTGGGCCTTAACAGATAAGGGCTGTGATAAGGCAACAGTAGAGAAGAGTTACCACTGGAAATAATGTCACAAAGTGACAAGGAAGGAAGGAAGGCATAGGTGAAGGGAGGAACACTTGGAAAATCAGGAGGGAAACCAGCATCTGTCACAATGACAGAAGCCAACAGTATCTAGGAGGAAGAGCTGACAGGCTCAGATGTTACACACTGGTGGTGGGGCATGTCCCCTAAAGAACAATTAAGGGTTGGTTGGGGGATCTAGGATGCTCACTCTGCACCCTGCTGAGATGTAAAACCTCCTGCTGTTAGGACATCTTGGGTAGCAGAAAAATTGAACCTGGAGAGAAGAAATAAATGCTTGATCTCACCTGTCTGCAGAAGTAACGGAATTCATCCCTTGCATGCTGGAAAGGGGCTGGCATGGCATATGTGGCAGGGGAACTCTCAGAGAGGGAAGGGAGGCAGAGTGGTCTGCAGGGTGAAGGCCTGGGGTCCTGTATGTCACCCCTATTTGAAACTGTCCACGCCAGAGTGTTCTTTTTTATCAGATTCAAGGGCTGGCTTAGGTGATATTTTTTTCAGCTCTAGAAGTCATCCATTCTAAGTTTTGACAGAGTGTGTGTGTGATGGATTAACTAATGGTCAGCTTGTAACATCCGATTGAACTGGATCAGTGTGGTGCTGGATGTGGAAGGTCCATCTGAGGGTTATTGCCAACAGCAAAAAGAGAACTGGAGGGGAAGACAGTGCTGTTGATTCTCCAGGAGAAGCCTGTCATGCCGGTTCTCCTGATATGAACACAGCTGTTCTCATTGTTGGAGGAGCTCCAGTTCACATTGTCAGGATGGCTGTGGGGGAAGCTCTGGTCCTTATTTGAGTGTCGCTTTTGTGTGTGTGTATGTGTGTGTGTGTGTGTGTGTGTGTGTGTACAGGGTCTCACTACACAGCTAGGACTCATAGTGATCCTTCTGTCTTCAGCTTCTCTACTGCTGGGATTACAGGCATGCATCACCATGCCAGGGGGTGGGGCCGACATGGCATGCAGTGCCAGGGATCGAATCCTGGACCCCCACTTAGTCCATTAAGCTATCTTGTCAGTCCTTTGAGTGTTGCTTTCTGGCTCCAGCACAGATTCCCTCAGCCTGCTAGCACAGACCCTTCACCCAACTGGTGCAGACTTTCTAGCTTCCATCACTGACCTTTGGGCCTTCCCCATGCAGGTCCTTGATACAGACTTGCATGAAACATTGTCCTGGGCTCTGGGTTTCCAGCTGGACTGGTGCAGGACACTGCCATGGAATCCAGGCCCTCAGCTGGACTCTCTGGGTCTCTAGCGTGTGGACAGTCATGTGCACTTTTCTGCATTTGACTTTTTGGGTAAATCTTATAAAATAATCCTATAAATGATGTGTCCTGCATTCAATCTTTTCCCTTGTAAACCTTGGCTACAGCAAAGTGGTCAGCACCAACATGGGTTAAATGGCCATGCTGATCTGCATGGGGCTACAGGCCAGAGTTGTGGCCAAATCCTGCAGTCACTGAGGTCTGCTGTTGACATTTAGGACTTTCCCACAGTGGGGAAGTAACTCCACAGCTGTACACACTGCAGTGAGAGCATGAGTCCTTCTAGGCCAGGCGGAGAACACAGTTGCATAATTATGTAAGAACTAAAAATGGATGTCGCCTCTCTCACAGCTCTACCACTTTAAGGTGGTAACAGGGGAATTACACAAAATGAAAATGCTGGGTGGTAGAAATACCTATGATTCCAGCTCTGGGAATGACCCCAGATCTAAGGGTATATCCAGGCATGAAGGGGTGTGGAAGATCTGAGTATTTTTCAGATTACTTTAGTTATCTCAATATTCAATTTTCTGTAACAGAAATGTACAGTCATCCTCATCTGCACATTCTACATCCGCAGATGCAACCAACTGTAGATTGAAAATGTTTTACATTTTTGCTTGTACAGTTTTTTCTTACTAGTATTTGCTAAGCAATATAGCATGACTATATAGCACAATATATCAAGTGCACATGTAATGTAGAGATGACTTTAAAGTACAGGAGAATGTATTATATGCAAAAACTCTCATTTTACATAAGGGACTTGAGCATTGGCAGGTTTTGGTAGCCACAGTAAGTCCTGGAATCCCCCCTGGATACCCATGGACAGCTACAATACATGTATACATTGCAAAGTGTGACAATGTTTCTATGTTCCCCGTAAAATAAAATATTCAAGCCACCAGAAAATGTTTGATTTCTCTCATGTAAGCTCCATTAGGACAGGACAGGATCAGGTGCTGGATGTAGTCCCAAAATCTGGTTCCTACAACTGCCTACAAAAATGGAGCCTTTTTTTTTGTACCAGGGATCAAACTCATGTCCTTGCTCTTGCCAGGCAGGCAGGCGCTAATGCCGCTGAGCTATCTCCCTAGCCTACCCTACAAAGATGAAAATGAGCTGAGCTTTAAATTCACTGCACTCTCCCATAGTGGAATCCACAACAGGACTGGAATCAGCTCCTCAGTGTGCTTCATTAAGCCTTGCTGTTCTCACCTATTGTGGAGAATGATGCTGCACTAAAGCTAAAATGTGTTTGCTGGTGAAAAAGGTGGTTTTTAAAGTTTTATTTGAAAACTGCTGGTGGCCATACAAATAAAAACTGCCAAGTGGGTGGGAAGGTATTAAGTAATAGAGTCCTCCCTGCTGATTTTCTTCTTGAAAAAAAACAAGATAGCACACTAATAACTCTTAAGAAGAACATAAACTTAACCTGAGTCAGAGCTCAGACCAACCACAGCAGAATTACCTGAGGACTTCAAAAACAAAATGCCCTCTGCCTGCCAAGGCTGCTAGCAGGAAACAGCTGACTGAGGGCCCCTCCTTTTTACAGGCCCTGTACTCCTGTGTGAAAGGCTGGCAGCCCACAGGAAGTCATAGCCTTGGGGTGCCCTCCCCAGCTGGGATGTCCTAAAGGAGACTCAATGGAACAAGATTAGGCTCCATAGTTAACACACACATTAGGTCAGACTTGTCCCAAAATCCTTTGAGTGTTGCCCACTGCTGGAGAGCCAAGGCCAGACACCTTCGCTGGGCATTCAAGGCCAGTCACAGGTTGCACTCATGGCCTCTCTGGCCGTACTGCTGCTACAGCCTTTCATACTCTACCCTCCCCCCTGCCACCCTGTGTACCCCATGACCACAACACACTCTCTGCACATGCCAGGACCTGGGGAGGGCACACACTGCTTCCTGGCTCATCCCAGAGGGTGCCTCCCCAAGATGCTCTGTGCTTGAGGCCTGTGGTGCCTGGTTCAGGGGCCACCCTCAGGCTTGAGATCTTCAACACAATTACTGTGCAGAGGATAGAGGCTACAGTGTGCTCCTCCCAATCCCCCCGAACCTAGTGCAGCACCGGCACAGGGCAAACACCAGCAAAAGAAGCAAAAGGTCCAATGCTGGTGCTTCTGAAAAACCTACCAACCAGAGCTTGCTCTCCTCCAACAGAGGGAAGGAACAACTCTGAACCAGAAGTTAGCACATCTGCAAGAGGTTACAGCAGTCTCACAGACAGGACCTTCCAGAACATGCGTGAGCCCAGGAAGAAGGGGCTTCCAAGACAGGAGAATGAATCCAAAAGCCTTGTCTCTCTTCGTGGGCATGCATTCCACTAAGAAAAGAGTAGGATATACCCCTCTGGCTAAATGAGGTGTTGGCAAATGGGAAGAGATGAAAAGAGGCATGCATCACATTCCTACAAAATGCACTGGCCTACCATGGTGCAGAGAAAGAGTTTTTGAAAGTTAAACACAGGTAATGAAGAAAGCCACCACAGGATAAGAAGTTGGTTGCTCCTTAATGAGCAAACTTCTTACATTCACAACAACCATCTCTTTTCTAGCCTTCTCAACTAGAAGGCACTGTACAGACCACTCTAGAATGTTGGGTCTTCAATTTTAGGCATCAAGAATGGGCTCCTTTGGGGTGGGAGAGTGATATTAAGTAGACCTGGGTTCTTTTCAAAGCTTTTCCACTAATTTTATACACTGGACACTCTCCTACTGACCAGTTGAATGCTATCAGAAGAGACTCTCTCTCTCTCTGTATGTGTGTGTGTTTCTCAGTCCTGTTGAGGCTCCATGATTCTCAGCTGCTGCAGTTCCCTCCCCTGCCCATCCCCCTCCTCTTCTTCCTCTTCCCCCCATTAGAAGCCCCACTGCTATCTCAGACTTGTTAGAGCCAGATGACATGGGCCTGTGTGGGAAGGACACCCATCATTTGGAGCACTGTTTCCATGGGAAATGGCTTTGAGGTTCCAGGCAGCCCCCTCCAAGAAGAAACCAACTTTGGAACAGCAGTCACTTGGCAGTAGAAGCAGCTGAGCTGGTCCCCATGGCAACCACTGCTCCTAGTGTCCCACCCAGTCCACAGTCTGCACCAGCAACCTAAGCCATTGCTCACGCTGGAAACATCTTCCTAAAAGGCAGTGTTGCCTCTTCAAAAATTTTAATAACATGTGTACAAAAACCTCAGCCACCCTTAAACTGAGAAGTAAGCTTTTTCGGTTGTCTGGCTTGTGTTCCATTCTTTACCCATAGTCAGTACCATCTTGCGTGGTTTGAAGTTGTTTCCTGAATGCCAGATTCGCCTCCCAACACAGATCACAAGCTTTTGAGGACCAGAGTCCTGTCTTCTCACCCCCTGTCCCTCACAGGGCCACCACACAGGGCGCTCAGTGGCTATGCATTCACTAATTGATTCCGCCTCAGTGCAGCCTTCCACTCATGTAAACCTTCCTGGACCCAGAAGCAGAGGAATGGTGTTCATCCTTCCGAAAGGGGCTGGCCCCCATCCTTAGGAGTGGGTGGCTGAGTGGCCTGGTGACCCTGTTGTATCGTTTTTACTCAAAGTGAAATGGACTAGGGGGTCTTAGACCTCCTGAGATCAGTCTTTGGCCAAGTCCTGCTGGTCCTCAGTGGGACAGCCTGGGAGGTCAAAAGCAGCCTCAACTCCAAAGTGAGGTAATCTTGTTCACTCAAGCCTCTGCTATGGACCCCTGTGTGATGAGGGCCCCAGTTTCCTCAGGTATAAAGCAGGAAAACATGAACCATGAGAATGGGTAGGACTCCAGTGAAAATGAGTCAAAGGGGCCCTTGCTAGCATCACTTGCACGGATGGCCCTATCAGTTGGGCTCCTGCATTCCTTTCTAGGTTGCAGTGATGAAAGCCATGTCAAGGCTCCATCTTCAGCCTAAGGTGCTCCACCCACAGCACAAAGGGCTATGGGAGGACCCTAAGTAGTACAGTAGTGGGCCCCAGGAGCTCCCCAAGCACTGGAGTCTAGAAGTTAACTATCTCTCACCAAATCTGCCCCACCTTTCTCAGCTTTCCAGGTTCTAATAATCCCGAAGCACTGTATCTCACTGTATCTCAAATCATGGTGACAGTTAAAGAAAAGCCATATGACAATTGATTGACAAAAGAACTAGAGACAGTATGGCATTATGGTCCTAAGCATGACCTTTGGCATCTGACCACAGAAGAGACCCATTGAAGGGTGGTTGTGGCCCATTGAATGATGGTGGTGGATACTGCTGTACACTTCCTGCTGAACAGCACAGACCCTGGCCAGCACTGTGAGACTCTGCTTTAGATGTGGGGCTGAGTGGAGGTGGTGGTGACCATGAAGCCTGTGGCCAACTAGACATCTGCATCTACAGGGCATTCTTGATTCTTGTAGCCCTACTGTAGGACCACAGACCTGGAGGCTGGATCAATGGGCAACCCAGAGGACCTCCCTCAAAAGTTATAAACTTTATTGGTGGCTTGGTATTCACTGTTCTTTTGTCCATTATGATCCTAATTACTTGAAAGATACCCATTAGTTGGGCTGGAAGAGGAGGACAATCTCTCTACTAATGGAGCTCTTAGGAGAATGAATTCACATGCAGCTGAATTGGTCCTGGGAAGCTAATCTCACCTCCAACATGTCTGGGTGTGCCCAGCTGTAGGGATGAGGACACACCAGGGGAGTGACCCAACCCATGTGGAGGAAATGGCTCTGCATTCCAGGAGCTGCCCTTCCCTTCGGCACAATTCCCAGAAATGCTGACCTGCAGGCTGTACAAAAATGGTGTGTGACCTGTTGAGGGGTCAAAGCCATTGGCATCCCACAAGGGCTCATACTCCCCTGCCCAAGACGCTGCTCCAGCCCTGTGCTTCCTGTCTTTACCAACTCAAGCCAACACTGGACTCCTCTAGGAAGCAACTGGTGTGTCCAGGTCACTCCATTCTTAAGACTTAATCATGCACCTTGCCATGTACCTTGTACTACAGGGGACCTTAAACATCCAGTCTAGGTGCTAAGTGCAGCCAAAGGTGCTGCACCTCCCCGATCCCAGAGCCATGGCAGACATCATTGATGGATCCAAGTCTCTTCCCTACTCAACAGAATCCTTTCAACACAGCACTTCTGGCAGCCAGAATGAGAGACTAGCACAGAGAAAGGCATGTTTGTCCTTCTAGATCAAACCCATTACCATTCTCATACCCTCCTTTCCATACCACCTAATGGCCATCTTTTTCCTTGGCAAGGGCACAGAGGGCAGTGATGGAGAGCCTTTTAGATACAAAGTGCCCAAACTGAAACCCTAAGCCCACTTACCACAAAGCACCAATACTGCAATTAAACCTTAACACTGAGGTTTTAGTTTAGAGAAAACAACTGTTATCTGGCGCTTGGCTGCTGGGGCAATGTGGCTGGAGTGTGGACACAGAGGGCTCTGTGCACCCCTTGCAGCATGTGTGCCACAGGTTGGCCACCACAGGCCTAAGGGCTTCAGGAGTGGGCTGCCTGGCTACCTACTACTCAGGTCTTTTGTTAGCTCCCTACTGCCTGCTTGTTTTCCAGTCTCCTCTGCCAGGATCACACCTGACTGCTGGCAATAGGGCAGAAATGATCACCCCATGGTCACTACCCCAGGTGAGACCAATGCTTACAAAAAGCCAGGGGCTACTACAACTTTGGCCCTACAGCCCCCAGGACCATGGGCTTATCTCACTGCCATCAACACTTGTGTTTCCCACATGGGTGGGGTAACTTAGGGGTTGGGCTTGGGCCTAGCTCTCCACCACTCAGCGCTGAGTTCCCGAGGAGTATGCAGAAAGCACACTACCTGACCTGGTCATTACAATCATGGGCATGCTGAAAACTGGCAGAAATGCTTTAACATCAGCAATGCTGCAGATGCTGCTGGAAGAGTTCACCATTCATTAACTCATCTAACTTTCACAACACCCTTTTCAGCTAAGGGCTTTAATTATCCTCATCTTGTAGTTGAAAACAACCAGGGTACAGAAAAGCAAGATAACTCTTCTAAAGATACACAGTTAGACAGTGGCAGTGCCAGAACCTGAGACCATCATGTGGAACATCCTTCTGTGACTGGTGTGGTGGTGGACACCTGTGTGCCAGGCCAGTGCAGAGGTGAGCAGTGACTCCAGGAGGACACCTGGACCAGACCACTTTCCTTGCAGGAGGTACAGTGGGGCAGGCCAGAGCCTAGGAAACATTGGAACAAATGCTTTTCACTGAAAACAAATGCCTTGCCCCTTCAGGCGCTGACTTTAACAATCCGTAGTATAGGACACAGACCTGCTCCTGGCAGGAGCCTCAGCACTAAGGAACAGAGAAGCAGGTGGGGGCACCAGGCAGCTGATATCTCATGTTCTAGCACCTCCATGTGGAACCCTCTTTATTGCACTGGTTACTGCTCCACCTCAGCCAGTATTTCATAAGTGAGCCACTCCTGACCCGGCGTAGGGCTGCCCCTCACTGTGAGCTTGCACCATGGAATCAGACAGCTCATCACCACAGCAAGCAAGCTGCCTTCCTCTGTGGTGGTGCATTCAATGGCAGCAGCTGCCTTATGGTGATACAAGAGGCTCTCAGGGCTGCAGAGGGAATGGCTCACCATCTGGCACAGAGAGACTGGCCCAGTGGTCACCATCACCAGCAACATTCCCTGCAACATCCACCCCAAGTGGGTCAGAGACTCCTGCAGCTGCTGCTCCAAGCCCTTCCTGAGCTCAAACTCCCTGCAACTAGCTAGTTTCAGAGACAGCTCAAAACACCGCAGCTCCTCATATCTGCTCTCTGGATGGTTTCAGCTCCCAACCCTGCCTCAGAAATGGCACCCATGGGCCTACCTGGGTCCCCACAGCAATGCCCAGAATAGCCACTTCCCAAATGCTTGCCTGCTGAATGAATGATGGGGCAGGACTCTAGCCCTTGCTACACATCCCCAAGTACTCAGGAGGTGCTTGCTCACGACAGCATGTGGAAGGTGCCAAACAGCTGCTGAACTCGCACTAAATAAAGTGTCTCCCTCCAGTCCCTACAATCAGAAATGTGCTCCACTAGAATGCCTAGCCCTCTGGGTGCCCTGGAGTTTGCAGGCATGGTCCCTACAAAGAAGCCAACAGGTCACAGGGCAGGAACCCAGAGAAGAGAGGTCCAGAGGTGATGCCACCTTTCTCTAATCCATGCTCACATCCATGACCCAGAGGCCTCAGGTTAGCGCCCATAGCGCCTCCTGTGTGCTAGGTTCTAGGACTTCGGAGATATTGAGATGAAAAGCCCGGCCCCAACTTTGAAATCACAGTGTGAGTTTGGGGTCAGACAGGCAGACAGAGGTTACATACAGCCCAGGGCAAGTAACTCAGGAGTCTAGGAGTGGGACATATCACCCAGCCTGGAGACACCGGGGAAGGAGTTACTGTTCTCATTGCTGAGATGAAATACTTGACCAAATTTAAAGGGGGAAGGTTTATTTAGCTCACAGTTTGTACACATTTCAGTCCATAATTGGCAGGTTCCAAGGCAGAATGGCATGGTAGAAGGGCACTGCATTGAGAAGTAGTTTCTGGCAGAAGGCAGCAAGCAAACAAGCAAGGGGTCCCAGCAGCTTCTTTCTGCCACTTCTGTACTTTGTCTAGGCTACCAGGGTGAGGGCCATGCCAAGCAAGCCAGCGTACTTAGTAATCATACACCCTTAATCCCAGCACCACACACTCTAGATCTAGCCACCTCCGAAAAGCCCCACCTACGACCACATGATGCCTTGGAGGGACATCTAGACGGAAAGCTATAATGTGAGGCAACACCAGAATGGAGCCTTGAGGCCAAATGGCTATTAGCCAAGTAAAAAAGGACAAGCATGTCCCAGATGAGGAACAGAAGCTACAAGGTGTGAAACGCAGAAAACCAAGGAAGCCCTAGGTTCTACAAGTGACACAATGTGACAGAGCACAGATGTGTGTACAGTCTGCCCAGGACAGAGGGCAGCAGAGTCTTGCAGGCTCATTATGTGTGCATGGGGAGTGCTAAGATACCTCCATCGCTATTCACTACACTAACAACAGTGCAGGCCACACAACGGCTGCTCAGGAAGCTTTGGGTGATGAGAGAATTAACAGCCAAGCCTCAGGCCCTCCTGCACTCATGGGCTTAATGGAGGGCAATGCAGATTGCTACAGTACAGACCTGCAAGGGGGCTTCCCAGTCTACAGGCCCCACACAACTCACAGTGGTGAACACGGGGAGGTTAGCCAGTAGGAAATGCAGGCTGAGGCCCAAGAAGATCGTGAGTTACACAGCACAAACTCAAAAGTGGCCTAGAAGTTCAGAAGTCAAGAGAGAGGATACGAAAGGTCTGGAGGGTTGGGACGAAGCAGGGACAGGTGATGGCTAGCTAGGCCCTAGGGATCCTGTGTGAAGGGCAACTACCCCATTTTACCAAGGGGAGAGAGAGTCAGGGCTGTTATGCCAATTGCCAAAGGAACAGTTAAGTAAAGGGAGAAGCTGAGGTTTGGCATCCAGCCTCAACAAGCCATGAAACTAAGACTCTGTCCCAGTTGTGGCTCAGCCAGTCCACCAGGCCTGGCGGGTGTAAGGGCCCTCAGAGTGGCTAAAGGTCCATGCAACCTTCCTAACCCACACTTCTGCAGGACCATCGCTCACCAAAAACAGGGAAGGTGGGTAGGCCCCCAACGCAGGGGAGAGGAACAGGGGGACCCTGTAGTGCATGGGCTTTGTGGGGGCAGGGCCACCATTAGGCTGACAGTTCCCAAGGTAGCAGCTGAGGGAAGAGTGGAGGAAGTGGCTTTATTTTTAAATCCTTGTTCTCAGTCCCTGGAGGTCTATTAATATTTTCTAGTGTGTGTGTGTGTGTGTGGGGGGTATCTCACTTGTAGCTGAGAACTTCTGCAGCCTCCTGTAGGCATTTGCATGTGATTGGGAAGGTCAGCTGGTAGCCACCCCACGGGAAGGGCCAGCCTCTGGACACCCAGGATTTCCCGCTCCTGATCCTGTCCCCTCCCCATGCTGCCTCCTTTAGGCCCTCGGCTAATGGAGCCTCTCATCTCCTCCTGCTCAATCCAGTCAGCCAGCACCTCTTCTCGTGGCCAACCCAGGCCTCTCTCCCCAGCTTTCTGCCCATCTCCCAATCTCTTCCTCCTCTCTCCCTTTACTTCATCCCTTTATCTACAATCGGACACCAACACTCAGCAACTCTGCTGCATGTGGCCCATCAGCTTCAGTGGCTGGCTCCTGTCTGCCCTCTGCCTGGCCACCTTCTCTAGTATGGTACCCCCTCCTGCTCCACCATTATCACCCCTCAATCACTGCTGAACACAAGGATCCTCCTGGAAAACTGCCTGTGGGAGCCGGAAGCTCTCATCACTGACAGGGCTTTCTAGGACCTCCCCTACTGCCTGGTAGTCTTTCCCCTAGACAGTGCTGCTCCCTAGAGATGGCTCTCTGGTCACCAGGCTTGAGCCCCTGGCAAGACACTGGCCTCCATGCGTAGTGTCTTCCACTGAGCCACCTGTGCTATGAAAACTTCTCCCTACTCCTGTATAGAGCTGCTTCAGTTTCCTCTGAAGGTTCTGAACTAAGCCCCAGAAGTGCTTCCTCCTCCCAGCTCTCTTCTACCTCCCTGAAGCACCTTTCTGAAACCCCTTGCTGCTGTCTGTGAAGTGCCAGGTGGCAGCCTTCTTTCCACTTCACAACTCACAGGAACCTTTCCACAAAGGCTCTGTTAGCCTTCAAGAACCCTGAAGGTTAGAGCTCTGTGATTTGTCCGGGGCCACACGTGTCCATCTCAGGCCGGGCACAGGGCCATTCTGCCTCTTCTAGGGAGCATGTCCCTCCATGCTCCCCTCAAATCCTGAAGCTGGATGTCACTGCACTGTAAGAGTGGAGCAGGGTCTGAGAGCTGGACCTTGTCTCTGTCCCTCTGCCATCAGTTCTGCACCAGTTGACTGCTACAAGTCTACAATAGGACTACTAGAGTTACATTGTAAGGGGTAGCCAGAAATCTTGAGGTTTATGTGAGAATTCCAGATTTTTAAAATTCTGGCTAGGAATTTAAAATTTTTAATGTTGCATAAGCCACCCGGCCTTCTTAAGCCCGGGGATCTGGCTGCCCGAAGGCCCGCTTTCCTCCCTGCCTTGGTCTGGCCTGCTTTTGGCCGCAAAGCAAAGAATCAAGAGATGAGAGGAAGTACAGCTGACCCTGAGGAGGGCAGCAGTGGCCTGAAGGGAAATTTCCAGAGCAACATTCTCTAAGGGAGGGGACACTGCGCCCTACAAGGGTGTCAGAGCCCAGGGAAGCAGAGGGCAAAAAGGCAAATTCAGGAGCACTGTGGCTTTGATTTGTTTATATCATTTATATTCAAAATATTAAAGCCATGAACTATATGAATACTTTTGTGTTTAACTGAGAAAGAGACCAAATCCAGGCTCTTTCCTGAGGTGGGGTGAGGAGAGCCATTCTCCATTTTTAAAGAGTAACTAGAATGCTGAGAGAAGGCTGGGGCCAAATAAAAGAGAAACTTCGTGAAAACGAGTCAGGCATGGCAATGAGAAGGCCAGGGAGGTGTGGGATTTTCCTCTGCGAAGGCCTGTGGAGAGGGCCACAGGAGGACTGGCCTGGGCATCCAACCAGGGCTGCAGGCAGGGTGGGATGACTTCTTGTACCTTTCCAGACCCGGCAATTCAAGCCCACTCAGCTGGAAAGGCAGGAAGCCACTTTCCACAGCTTTAAATGGCTGCTGTGTTTTTCTGTTCTCCTAACTAGTCTGGCCGGGACAGGCACAATGGTAAGGAAGGACCAGGGCAGAGCGGGCAGACTGCTCTATTCCCAGGGGAAGAGCTCATCCAAAAGGCACACGGGGGGTGCAGCCTCCCACCACTCTGCCTTCTACATACAGCACTTTCATTTAAAAACCATCAATCAAGGTGTTGCCACTCTGTGGCTGTCTAATCTCAGGCAAATTAAAAAACTCTGTGCAAAACTATTTTGTAAAGTAGCAGCAACCAACTGGAGGTGGAACCAGGCTGAGTCCTGTGGCCAGGACTGATAATTAGAATGCCTGTTTAGTATGTCCTGACCACATGCTAAGCACCTTACATATACCTTCCCTGGCCCCCACTCTGTCCCTTGCCCAGGTGAGATTACTGTTATAATCTACAAGCACCCAGCTATTTGCTGTGGCAGCACTTTGCGTGCTGGTAATTGCTGCTTAGCTGTTTATATTATGTGTCTTCTTAGGAGACTGTCAGTGCTCAGTACATGCCTGGTACAAGGAGGTGCGTGATCAATACTTGTTCATTTATGTCATCTCTAATTCTCATGGCTACTCTGCAAAATGTCCCGATGGGAACCAAAACTCAACACCTGGGTTTCTCTGGTCATTATAATGGAAGCCCTGGTTTAAGAATTTGGTCTGGTTAATAATAATGACAAGAACAACCCCATGGCTTCTGTAGCTTTTTTTTTTTGCTCCGAATGCCTTCAGGGCAGGTTTGGCTGGCTTGAGTTGTGGGGATCAAACTTCAGCAACCTGAGGCTGACAGCTTTGTGGAAGCATCCACTTAAAGAACTGAGCTAGGACCAGGCCCCTTGTACCTTCTTATTATAAGCCTAGGATGCTTAGACAAGCACTTAAAAGGCCCCTTACAGATATAAGCCAGTTGTCCACAGCTTAGTCTAAGACAGATGTCAGCATTACTGTGCAACCCAAAGTAATGAAATCTGTAGTTTTTTGAAGGTTGGGGTGAAAGTGTCCAGGAAAGTTGGTCCCTGGAAATGGCAGTAAATTAGCTTTGAGAAGAGAGATGTCAGGCAGATTCTCCAGGGGTCTGACCAAGCAAAGGGAGGATCTCTGACATTCACTGTTCACCTCCCTGTTCTAAGCCACAGGAATCCCCTTTCTTCTAAGCCCTTGGTGAAAGCCTGTTATATACAACAGCAGTAACCTGATGGGGCTCAGGGAATGACAACACTAAGCCTAATGCATACACGTGTGACACAGTGAGCCATCAAGGTCTTCAGAAATACTGCTGAAAGGGAAGCAGAACTGCCTGAGCAATTAAAAAAATAAATTATATCCTCAGGAACCTCTACAAGGAAAGAATCCTTTGGGAAGAATTAGGAAACATATGTGGGATGAGGGCCAGAGCCAGTTTGAAGAAAAGGGGATGGGGGGAGCTGGGACATCTCCATTTATGGACATGGAAAAGGAGGCTCACAGAGGTGGGGAGGTTCAGTCAAAGTCACACAGACAACAGACAGTGGAGCGGAAATTGGAGACAGGGCTCTCCCAGGAAGGGAGATCAAGAGTCCCAGCGCTCCTTAGGCTGCCAACTCTGAGCCCGACTGGGTGGTCCCAGACCTCTGCTGAACAGTCTTGCCAGAACCCCTGCTTGAGGCAATGGCCACTCCTGCATCCATGCAGAGATCCTGCCCTAGGCCTCTGCCTATCTTTCCTATTCACCCACAGCAGCCCTAAATAGAAAAGCCCCTGTGAAATGCTCCACTAGAATGGTTATTTTGTTGAAGTGCCAAGTGACCAGCCCCTGCTGCCACTTTCCATCCCTCTAGCCATTCCTAGTTGGAATCCAGAAATAAAACAAAGGCTTTGTTTCTCTATTTTGATTTCCTCCCTAAAATCTCAACCATGCAGGAAACACCCACCCAGTCCCAGATAAGTAGACTCAGGCCACTGTCCACTAAGTGGGGGGCTGGGGTCAGCAAGTGGAGACGGAGGGGAGGCTGGGAGGCTGTGGGCTGCCTAGGGACACCTGACCTCTGTCCAGCCTGACTTCCTCCGAAGGAAAAGAGACTGGGTGTGAGCAGCGGCCAGCCAATGGACCTCAACCTGAGGAATGTGTGAAGGGAAGAGATGGCTAAGGAGACCTGTGTCACATGGGGCTTTTCACATATGCCCTCAAGGCGTTGGAACAGCATCTCCACCCTTCTTCCCTCAGGTCCTGGTACAATAAAGCAGGTATTGAAAGAAGAGCCTGAGAAAGGCTGTTTTGGGCTACAGGGCTGACTCCTGAGAGAATGGCACTGACTGAGAAAGACACATTTGCCCTTCTCTGGGCCTCCATTTCCAGTAGAGTTAAAATACAAAGAGGTGAGTCTATGAGTTGTCTAAAGAGGAAAATACCAAATTAAAATGAATTTTGCTTTTAAAATGACAAGAATACTCCAGAGAGGAGGCAACAACCTGTCCCAGCCTCCCCAAATCATCAACTCTTACAGGGCAAATGGGATGCCCAAATTCCACCATGATTCAAGCAGTCTCTAAACAGGTCCTTTGCCTACAAATAAATACTTGAAATCTCAGCACTTGTTATACTCGGGACATACAGTATGTGTTGTAGGTTCTTTGTAAATCCAATTTTTCATTTAGAAGGCAGGCTTGTAAACCCATACATATGTGATCCAATAAGAACTGGTCTTATAACATATGTGGCTGCTTTCATTGCTATCATTTCTATAGTGAGCCAGGCCCCACTGGAACATGCCCTCCTGAGGTCTCAGCCCCCAGCCTTTGCTGACTTTTGTATGCCTGTCAGAGGGAAAAGAACTGGGCTGTGTGATTCCTTGTTGGCAGCGCAGGGACAGAAGGCATTGAACCTCATCCTTAATAACAGGATTCCTGCAGGTCCCCATGGTATATTATGAAATTAGTTCAAATCTTGGTCTTCAATCATGACTCACAGGAAAAGGATCTGCCTGGTAAGGAAGGCATTCCCAGAACTATTTGGATCACTGATGCACAGTTTTTAAAAAGCAGTGCTTTGCTCGCTGTTCTAACTCAAGCCCAAATACATGCAAACAGAACCTCAGGCCAGGGATATAGTTCAGTGGCCCAAGCGCCTGCCTGGCAAATGCAGGGTCCTGAGTTCAATTCCTAGTACCAGAGTCAACCACTGGGAAGAAAAAGAGACTACAAATGGCTAGGTGAAAACTACCTGCAGCTGTCACAGGCAGTTTCTAGCCTCTCCAGCTACAGAGCTGGTTGCCCTACCTGCTCCCACTTAGCAGAAAGGAGGACCTGTTACTGGGGATCTGGGGCCTGTCCTGAAAGGAAAAAGACTGGGGATTACGAAGCGCCCTGAGGGCTGGGGATGTAGCCCAGTGGTGCAGTGCCTGCCTGACAAAGTGTCCTATTCATTCCCTCAAAGTAGGTTTATACTTTAGAACATGAAAAGAATTTTAAAAATACATCTAAAAACATGTTTAAGATGAGCTACCTAACAAGTAATTATCACCTAAACATAAAAAGAGAATCAGGTCTTCTTTGTCTCCTCGAAGTACACCTTCCCCCTTCACTTAAATCCTACTTCAGCGGGAACAGCTGTGACTAAGCCACGCTCCTCATCCCGCAACGGCGCAGGCAGGTGTGGGCGAGGGTGGGTGAACATCTTCGAAAAAGGTCAAACCAAAAATGCAAACTGGTGCCACTCCCTAGTGTGATCACAAGCAGCACATGCACTAGCTGCTTCGACCTGCACCCCTGACAGAGGCCCAGTTGGCCTTTTCATAGGTTAGCTGGGGACAAGAAGCCAGAGGAGAAAGCCATCACAAGATAAGGCAGGAAAGGAGCCCACACCAGCCAGGCCCAATGCTGGAGGCTCGTTTTTAGGTCCTGTCCTAGAAATCTAGACAAAATGGTTAGAATCTGTTCATTCTGGATTATGGGTACATGGCATTCACTATATTATCTTTTATCTTTTTCCTTTTTGAAATTAAAAGTACAGCATGTACCTGACCCAGGGGTTGAGGTTTGACTATGGAATTAATGAGAGTCAGGGAAGCTGTCTGCCAGCCCTCGCTATCTCTTTTTGCCAACTAGCTGTGGCCATACCTGCACGGCTTCTGCTGCTTCACCACATCCTGCACACAGCCTGGTCTGTCCTCTCTCCTCAGGAAGCCCATGGGAGCACTAATATACAGTCAGATCCTGTACCATCTACACAGAAGTGCCAGTGCCACTTTTGGTCCTCTACTTCTGGCACAGCAGAAGGATCATGTGCTTCACAAGAACTCAGTCAGAATCGTTCATGCCTCTGCTTCTCTCATATGATAACTTTGGGGACCTGGTTAACCTCCAGAGCCTCGGTTCCCAAATCTAGAAAAGACTAACAGGATTTAGCAAAATTACTGTGAAGCTTAGAAAGGATGAATGTAAAGTATATGTAGTACAAGGCAAGCCATACTATCTTTCCTTTGTTGAAGGAAATATGTATGAGTGGATGGATGGAGTAGATAGATGGACAGGTGGGTGAGTGAATGGTTGGGTGGCTGGGTGGGTAGATGAGTGAATTGGTGGGTAGATGGGTGGATAGATGGGTGGTTTGTGGGTGGATGAATGGATGTGTGGGTAGATGGGTGAGTTGGTGGGTGGATGGTGGATAGATGGATGGATGGATGGATGGGTGGGTGGGTGGGTGGATAGGTGGATGGGTAGATAAATGGGAAGATAGTCACACTGAGAGGCAATCTTTAAACCATACCTTTTGAGAGGCAGCTGGAGAAAAGTATACCATCAAAGGCTGATATGGGATGAATTATGAGAAAGGAAAAAACTTTGTAAGAATGAGATGCCCCAGAAAGTGGTGATGGATGGAGGGCACTAAGCATCCCATCTCTGGAAGGGTCCAGCTGAAGCTACAGCCCACTGCTAGGAGCTTTTACAGGATAAACTCCCTTGTTAAAGTTTCCCAGCTTTTGGTCAGAGTCACTCTCCCATTTGGCCATATTGCTATTGTCTATTGCTATACTGTTATTAGTTTGACTTTATCTTAAAATTACCATATTCAAGAGGGAGCACTTTTTTTTTTTTTTTTTTTTTTTTCCGGAACTGGGGATTGAATTCAGGCCCCTCAGCTATCTCCCTGGCCCCAGGAGCACACTTTTAACTTACAAATTTTCTTTGGTCTTAATCTGGGCAAAATTACTGTATTTATTTATTTATTTATTTAGCCAGCCAGAAGATACCTTGAGGGCATTTCTGGTTTGGCGTGAGTATCTGGGTTCGAAACACCACAGCATCTTGAGCGTGAGTGCTTTGTTTAAGCAGGCACTTAAACAAGTGAGCTAATGGGCAGGCCCCTACCCTATTTAAAAAGCAGGTTTGATATGACACCTGTATTGTTTTCAATAATACATATAAACAAGTATGTAAATATTAAAACAGAAGATTTCAACTGAGACTCAGAACATTTAAGTGGGGAGAGATCTGTTATTTGAGGTTGCATGAGTAATGATAATGTTCTTCATTCTCGTCGTCCTTTCTGGTCTCCTAGCATATTTCATCTGTGTATTTCATCTAATTCCCATGACAACCCTAAGGGAAGAACAAAAAAGTCACAAACAGAGCCTGGTCTAAACAGCACGGGCCCACCCTAGCCCTATGGATAATCACAGAAAGGCCAAGGCTGAAGCTCCACAATGACACTCCACCTTGCCCTCTTCTGTTCCACCACCACAAGCTGCACACCAGCTCCATTCTTGGTGTGCTCCCAATCTCACTAGCAGAACATCCTGGATGGAAATCAGGCACTTTAGATGAACAATATGTCCTTCTAAGACACAGAATGTCACCTCATCAGCTCATGATGACCCATGCTGTCATTTGACCATCTGGCCATCAGTGGACACTATCTACTGAAGCTGTCAGGAATATTAAAGAACAATGATTTCTGCACAGTTACCATGAAAGGGTTCCCTACAGAAATCTGCTTTGCATCACAGTGACCAGAGAAAAGCTCAGAGGTGGGAACCAGACCACAGATGGCTAGGAGACAGGGTCTCCGAGAATAGACAGCACCACTGCACACAGCAGAAGTGCTGCCTAGACAAGAGATGGGACAAGGAGCATGGCTCAGTCCTGACACATCAGCTCAACAATCTGAAGTGTGAGTTGCTGGCAGCACCATCTACTTTGTCATAGCCCCCACAGAACCAACTATCAGCTGACTGCAATGGCAACTCTGTGCAGTCCTGACACCTACCTCATTGTCTCAGGCTGCCCTGGAGTGGCACACCAGCCTGGCTGGCATAACACAGCTACTGAGCAGGTCCTCAACAAACACCAGTGAAGAATATGGCTCTAGACCAGGGGTGGCCAACTGAAATCCAGAGCTCATTTTCAGAGATTCCCTAAGTTTTCTTGAATTATAGTGCCCAACTCTGCACATTAAACAATTTTCCTGGAGTTCTTATTGATACTTTAAAAAGGCCAAGTCCAGAACATAAAAACCTTAATTTTGAACTCCAGGCCCTCGGCCTTCTTAGTTACTTGTTCCATGTAAGAATTCAATGGAAGTTTACAATGACCCCAAAAGAGCCGTGAGGAACTTTCAGAGATCTGGGTGCTGCTTAACCTACTGTGTTGACCTCTGTTATTTGAACCCCAAGGCCTCCCCAATAACTCAGGAACACAGGCCCAGAGGCATTATTTCAGCCTGTGAGGACAGGACCTCCCAGTCCTTCTGACACTGAGTTCTCAGCTTAGTTCCTAGACCATGAGTTCTTGTCAGAAGCTCCAGGCCACAGGGAACTCATCCAGGTCTTTCCTTTTCCTGATTTCTAGACAAAGGTGCAAGTAAGTATCTCATAGCTGGCTCATACCTGCTTGGGCCCGGCAGATACAGAGCTTCTGGGACTCAATGCACACCTCTGGACACTTGAGAACATTCCAGCTTTGGACAAGAACCTGTTCTCACTTAAAGTCATACGAGCATGGCTTGAACAAACTCTACAAAGCTCATGGCCAGGTATGTTTTCAATCACTGTCTGGGAGGCACACACTGGGGCAGTTCATTGGTAGAACTGATCACAATGATTACACCAGATGTAAAACATACAATGAAGGCTACATTTTCCTAGAATTCACTTCATCTAGAAGGCTGGTCAACACGTGATTCTCACAAGTCATCCCAGGAACTCAATGCAGGACAGCCCTGGAGCTCAGGAACCAACCCCAGGTGTAATGGACTTATCACAGTCTATCAAAGTGTGAGATATGCATGGGTAGAGCTAATAATAAAAATTACACCTGTCACAAAAGTGTCTTATGTCACTTAAAGCATACAAGTAGAAAACAGAAACTGCTTTATGCAGGGGCAAAGTTGAAAACCTTGGAAGATAATCACCTGCCTCCCCACTGGGTGCTGACCACCCCTCTCCGCTGTAAGGAAAAGTCAAGGTCACCTCTGAGGGCTTCAGTTTCCACCACAGCACTGGGCTTGCTCACCATTCCTCCCGCAAAGAGGCCGGCAACCCTGAAACTACTCAGGCATCAAAGCCTCCCACCCTGGCAGAGAAAGGCCAACTACACCATAAACCATTGACAAGAGATGTTACCTGGCCACCGGGCAGTGTAAACAGACCCAAGGGTGAAAACTATGCCTTTTTCAGCCCTGGTTGGCTGGGACAGGCAATTTACAGGACATTAGAAGGTTTACAAAAATGTTAACAGCTCAAGTTTCTTTTCTGGAAAAAGCAGCAGAAGAAATTCTAAGCACTGTCTCTATGAAAGTGTTTTGTCCACTGCTAAGCTTTGCACATGTTAGCAGTACACAGAGCCACTACCTTAACACTTCAAGCCACCATGATGTCTGCAGAGCGCTAAATTAGCAACGCATGAGCGCCCAGAACCACCAGACCCTTGCACTGTGGGCCAGAACAGATGCATGGCGGAAAGTACGTACTCTGAACACTGTCCGGGTCAAGATGCTGACCCTTTCTAGCCCGAGTTCCACCGTTTACATTCAAGGATAATAAAACCTCTTTTTTGGGTGTGTGTGGGGGGGGGGCGGTCCTGTCAAATGATGAGCAAGCTTCTTCAAGTGCCCGCGGGTTTGTGAGCCTAGTTGCTTTTTCTGTGGGCCCTCCAGGCTTCTAAGTCAGGCCCGCTTACTCCCTGCTGCCAAGCAAACCTCTGTGGAGGCTAGCGTCAGTCTCATCAGTCACGTCCTGGGTCAGGACAGTGTGAGTCCCGGAGAAGCAAGAACCACTGCAGCCTAAGTAGGTTCCACAGCAGCAGAGGCCGTGCGGGAGGAGGGGCAGTGGTCTTTGTACCCCCTCCCATCTGCACCTTGCCCCAGGCCAGCACCCACCTCAGGTCTGCGTCAGGCATCACCTCTCCTAGGGACCTTCCCCGACCTCCCTCGCGGGAGTCCTGGCTCCCAGAACCCCTGGGCTTCCTGGATGCCACCCCTGAGCACGCTGCCGCGTCACCTTCCCCGCGGGGCAGGAGCTGGCCCTGTGTCACCCGTGGTGGGCACCCGCCCGGTCAGTTCAGGGCACGAGTCCTGGCCCCAGCTGTGACCAGAGCGCCAGCTCCCCGACCCCGGGCGGCGGCGCATGGATTTTATTATTCCAATGAATGACACACCCTCCCCCTCCCGGCGGATCCCTGTCCTCCTTAACGCCATTTTAAAGGGGGAGAAGGCGCCCTCCCGCCCGAGCCCCGCCGCCCACCTCCCCGCCGCCCCCTCTCGGGGCGGCCCCGGAACCCCAGAGTGATTACCAGGAGAGGGTCTCGGGTGGCGAGCGCGCAGTCCCCCGGCGGGGTCTCGGTCGTGGCCGACCGCTCGGCCGCACACCGCCACGCCGGGAGCCCCCGAGGAGGGCAAAAGGCCACACAGAGCCGGCGCGGCGCGGCCCGAG
>NDGN011462328.1:0-11935 GCA_002564285.1 Tympanoctomys barrerae
GTGTGTGTGTGTGTGTGTGTGTGTGTACACAGGGGGATATGTGTGTCTGTGTGTGTAAGAGATGTATTCTTGAAGACCAATACTTTGCACTCATCAGAAATATACTTTGCTGGTGAAATGCCAAATTTATAATACTGAACTGTTGAAAGCTTTTGGGAAGCTTTATGATTGGGCCAAGAATGCCACAGATGAAGCTAACTGTGATAAGAAGTAAATTAATAAGGCTGGTGAAACAGCAAACTTGAAAATCTTTTAACATAGATCCTAAAACAGAAAAAGCAATTTAAACATTATGGAAATGTAAAATCTGAATGTCTGAGAATGTCTGAGCCACAAAAGTGTAACAGCAGGAAGATTGTGAATAAGGAAATCAAGCAAATCAGAACCAGACAAAAGGCCATGTTCCTGACCTGGTGTAGCAGTACTGGACATTGAGGGAGCAAAACTGGGGACAGCCTTAGTGCCAAACATACTCATTGACTCAAAATTCAACTTTTAAATCACAAATGTGGTTAGTATATGTAGCTTCCATTCTATTTTTACTGGATGCTTTCATTTTACATAATCCACAATCAAAGAATTTCCACTAGAAAATTGTAAATATTTTGGGCCTCACAACAATGAAAACAACACATCAAATATGTAAAATGCACCACATAGTATTTAGAGGAAATGTGTGCATCAGTGCATATATTTGAAGCGCAGACAAACATAAAATAAATAATTGGTAAGTTAAATATTCACCCCAAGGAGTTGTTTAAAATGATAAATTACAGGCAAGTAAATTGTACTGAAGAAAATAATAATACCTGGTAATCTGAGCAACTGCATTGAAAACAGCAATGTGCAATATAGTAACCATTGTTGAATACTTATTACCTTGTTATTTTTGAAATTGTGTATCATTTCTCATGTCTTACCTATACTAAAGATAAAAATAAACTAAAATACAAAGTATGTGATCCAGTGAATAATTCATGAGTTGTAGTTCACCATATGGTTAACAGTATAATAATGCTTGAAGAAATGCATGCTCTGTGCAGGTAGGATAGGCTTGGCTTCTCTCCCTTAGAGGATACTTAAATATCTAAAGAACATCAAGCTCAGTTGTCCAGGTGTTGTAGGTAGAATGCGGGGAGTACAGGAGTGCAGGAAAAGCTCCAGCATGGTTCCTCATCCACACCAGTGAACTCTGAAGAATGGGAACAACCATCAGTTTTCCAGAGCATCTTAAGGGAACACCATTAACATCAACATTTATAAGTCTTCCAGAAGAAAAGGAATAAGTGTTTGCACTGTGAGTGCATAAGCCTGGACCCTTTCACCATGATTCTGCAAATCTCTGTTGCATTTCACCTGGACAGGATCAGGATGAAAAGCAAAACAGCCTTTTATGTACAGGTGGACGAGAAGAGTCCATCTAGAATACTTTCCAATATTAAAATTTAAAACCAAGATAGGGATAATTCACATAAACACAAAAGGATGCTTCTCATCCACCTGTACATAAAAGGCTGTTTTGCTTTTCATCCTGATCCAGTTTTTCCATTCCACACATATATGTCATTATATCAAAGTCTAAGTCCCAAAGAAAAATCAGTTCTTCAGAGAAAAATACATGATCCAGGAGTCATTTGGGATTTTCCTTTTCTGTTATATTAGCAGTTCATGAATCAAGGGAATGAAGATCGTGTTAATTTTTGAACACTTCTATCTAAAATATATAGAGAGAATTTTTATAACTTTGTAAAATCAATTGTATCTTAATATGTTCACTTGGAATATGTAACCAAAAGAAAAATAGAGATTTTAAAAAATCAGACAAATTCTAAGAATTTATAAATGCTGTTTAATAAGGACAAAGTATATAGATTTTTTTTTCTAATTTTGCTCCGTTGAGTCCAGTAAGTGTAGTACGAAACATCTATAGTATTGTATGCAGTCTTGCAAGTGGTGGTCTCATTTGAAAAGTTTTTATCTGCCCAGAAGATACTGTGTGGTGACTCATAATGAACTATAAAATATAGCTTATTTAATCTAGACCATCAGATTCAACAGCAGGAATCATCAAATAAAAGTATGTGTTAGATTCCATAGTTTGTGGAAAATTAGGAATGAATCCTTTGTACACGTTACATAAAAATACAAAAATGATTACTAACTTTTAGAAGATTAATGACATTCCTTAAACAGCTATTGTTTGGAAAATAGAGGCTCAAATTAATGTAAATGAAGTATTGCATTTTTAAAATCTCACACTGTCAGATAGACTCTCTTACTAATTTCCTTTTCTTTGTTTCATATCCTAAATGCTATGGCCCTGACCAACTGTCACTATGGTGACATACTAGTTAAAATCTTAGGAAAGGCCAGGAGCCTAGTCAGTAAGAATGCTGTGTGAAAAGACAACTGGTTGTTTTCCTGATATTTGGAGTTATTTTTGTTTAAAGCCAAGATGTACCCTACAATGCTTATGTACTCATAGGCAAGTACCCTGCTTCCTAGTTATTTTTCTGTCATGACTTAGACAAAATATCCAGTGCCCTAAGTTAAAGAGGACAAAATGTGTTTAGCTCAGTTTGCAGAGGTTTTAGTCCCTAATCAGATGGCTCCAAGGAAGAGTGGCACATGGAAGAGGGGCAGAAGTTCATGGAAGACAGCAAAAGTAACAATCAAGGGAGAATCATAGACGAGTCTCTTTCTCTCCCTTATATTGTATGCAGGCTACCTGTCTTAGGGCTGGTGGAGCATTCTCATCTTTAATCCTATCTTTGGACCAAGAATCAATCACAAACTCTAGATTCAATGACCTCTGAAATTCATACCTCCCCATGATGGCAGGGGGCTTTCTGAGACATCCAGATGCAAACCGTCACAGCAGGGCTTTGATGGTTAGACCAAAAGGGCTCTAAACTCATCAGTGAACTCATCCACTAGTGAGGTTTGGCAGCTAAGTGTGCTATTAGGAGGTGAAATATAGTTAAAGCCAGGTTTCTATGGGTGGGACCTGAAAAGATACAGCTCACTCATTGACTTATCCCTTCTCTCTCTGCTTCATGACTGCCATAATGTAAGTGGATGTCCCCTGTCCAACTTTTCAACCATACCCATTCTGCCTCGAAGCCAACAGACTACAAACTAATGTTCTAAAATCCATGAACCAAAATAAACTTTTCTTCATTTAGGTTTTAGGTATTGGGTATTGTGTCTAGTGAATGAGAAATTGACAGAGACAAGTGTTAAGGACTTATCTCCAAATCCTTTCAAGACCCAAAAGAGATCACTACCCCAATGTAATACTAACCTTATATGTCCTGGTCCTTTGCTTAACCTGTCCACTGAATTGTTTACATTTCTTTCTAGAAATGAAATGTAATTTGAAATTGTCAACTTTTCAGACTGACAATTTCAGCATTTTGTTTGCTTTTTTGGTACCAAGGATCAAACACAGGACCATGCACTTGCAAGGCAGGTGCTTAAGCCACTGAGCTATATCCGTGGCCCTGGACTGACAATTTGAGATTAAGGCTCTCACCTAATTTCTATGGGCAAAACTTCTCAGATTTCAACTGAATAGGCTTTTCACTCACAGCTTTATACATTGTCCTCCTAGACCTTCTGAAACCTAGGTATAAGCCTTCTTAATCTCAGAACTCCTGCATTCTGCACGTGCCTAAAACTAATGTCACGTGGATAATGCAAAGGTCCATTTCTAGCTGGAGCAGGAGCTAGAATTTCTTCTCTCTTGACTGTAAGGGTCGAGTGTCTGGATTGCTTAGCACCTGACCCTGATTCCAAGGAACAAATTCTGTATGCTGCTGCCATTCTGGAACATTCTATGGCTGTTGCCCCCATTATTGCACATGGCACTCTGGCTTTTTCCTCAAAGCAAAGTCCCTCACACTTGCAGTTCTGAGGCTGCAAAAGGTGAGGATCTGCCACCTCTTGTGATGCCCTTGGGATATTTTATCTCCTGTTCCTCCTGAGCAATGGAGATCTCAGCTCTATCTTTGAAGTCCACAGCCTTCCTGGCACTTCTTTTCTGGCCAAAATCACAACATTTTAAATCATCCTTCTGGGCTCTTTGCTCTTAATTTTCAACATAAATCTGACTAAAATCCCTCAACAACAGCCATGCCACTGCCTCAATATTTGACTGCCGAGACATTTATTTTGCCAGATTAATCAATCCATGGTGCCTAATCTTGGACTTGGGCAGATTCTCTAAACACAAGCAAAACACAGATAAGCTTTCAGTCAAGCCAAAATACACATTATCTGGAGTCCAACAACCAATGCAGTCCTTCTTCCCAGCAGAAAACTCCACAGCCTAGTCTTTACGGGGAGGACTTCTATCAGCATTCTGTTTTTCTGAGCTCTGCTCAGAATCTCTCACACAGAATAGCCAAAGATGTTCCAGTGCTTCTCTTCCAGGCTACATCTCTGAACCCTTCCTATCTTTTCCCATAAGCCTTTCCCAAAGGCTCATAATCCACATGGTCTTGTTTATAGTCACAACAATGGCCCAACCCCTGGTGCCAAGTTCTGTCACAGTTACACTTCTCTCCTTGCTGGTACAAAATACAAGACACCCCAAATTAAGGAAAGAAAGATTTATTTAGCTCACAGTTGGTGGAGGTTTCAGTCCATACTGGGCTGGCTCCAGGGAAGAATAACATATGGGATAAGGCAGCCATTCCTTTTTGTGGAAAACAGCAAAGAACAAAGGAAAGGGCAATAGGAGCTGCCTCTTTCCTTTCCTTATGTTATAAACAAGCTATGCTAGGGTAGGGGTGTAGAACTCACACCCCTATATGCATGCCCTTCTTATGCACAGGATGATGTTTACATAGTAAGAACCCTAGCTCCCTAGTTAATCTTTCAAAGTTTTCAAGTTGGCAAAATGTACCAACCAGTACAACCTACCAATATAGTGTCTAGTTGCATCTATTTATCTACCAAAGCCTTGGATTTATCATTTTTATGGCTGGGTAAGACTGCACTGAATAAAAATGTTACAACTTTTTTATCCATTCCTCAGTTGATGGTCATTTGGGTTGTTTCCAAGATTTAGCTATGACAAATTGCACTGCTATAAATATGGGTGCACATATATTGCTGTGCTATAATGATTTTAGTTCTTTTAGGAAAATACCTAGGAGGGGAATAACTGGCTTGCATGGGACCTCCAATCCTATCTTCTTGAGGAATCTCTATACTGATTTCCATAATGGCTATACCAGCCTGTACTCCCACCAAAAGTGGAGAAGTGTTCCTTTTTCCTCACAGCTTCTCCAGGATTTGTTATTGGTTGACTTCTTGATGACAGACACTCTTTCTTGCATAAGATGGTATCTCAGCATTATTTTAATTTACATCTCTTGAATGACCAATGAAGTTGAACATTTGTCCATGTATTTACTTTCCGTTTATCAGTTCATTTGTGAAGTGAAGTGTACATTCATCTCAGATGCCCACTTTTGCATTGGGTCTATGAATTTTGGAGGCCTGATTTTTTTTCAGTTTAATAATCAAATTCAATAGAATAGCAGGATACAAAGTCAGCACTCAAAATTAATAGCATTTCTATACACAAGTGCACCAAGAGAAAAAATATGGAACTTACACCTTCACTAAAAATGAGATACTTCAGAATCAGTCTCACAAAGGAGGTAAATGGTTTATACAGTGAAAATTACAGTTGGCTAAAGAAAGAGATTGAAGGGGATTTCCGAAAGGAAAGATACTCCTCGTTCCTGGATAGGAAGAAACAACATTGTGAAAATAGCCATACTATCAATGTTGTTTGGGCTGGGGAGATACCTCAGCAGTTTAAGTGCCTGCTTGGCAAGAACAAGGACCCGGGTTTGCAGGGCATGCTGAGACTGCAATTGAGACTGGGCATGGGGCACACACCCGCAATCCCAGCTCTTGGGAGACTGTAAACAGGCAGATCACTACAAGTGCTATCTAGTAGTAAGACCCTAAGCATCTTGTAGACCTTTCCCTAAAATAAAAAAAAACAGGTTTTATCTCTGATACCACATGCCATTCTAGCCTCAGAATACCAGGGATACTGAGTCCACCACCGAAACTGGGCATGGTGGAACATGCCTGTAATCACAGCACTGCATAGACTGAGAAAGATGATAAGTGATGATAACTATGAGTGCAGGCTGCATAGTGAGAACCTCTATGAAAAAAGAAAGAAAAAAAAATTTTAATTGTTATACAGACTTAATGCAATCCCAATTAAAATTCCATTAGTATACTTCAGAGACCTAGAAGAAAAACATTTCTCCAATTCATCTGAAAACAGATAGAGACTTAGAATAGCAAAAGCAATCCTGGGAAACAAAGGAAAGGCAAGAGGCATGACAATCCTTGACTTGAAATTGTATTACAAAGCTACTGTGAAAAAGTCAGCATGGCACTGGCAGACCTAAGTATCAGTGGAACAGATGGAAAGATGCAGACACAGCTACAAATGCACTCAGCCAACTTATCTTTGACAAAGGGGCCAAACATGTTTACTGGAAGAAAGATAGCCTCTTTAATAAGTGGTGCTGGAAGTACTGGCTTTTCACATGATGAAGGCTGAAAATAGACCCATGTCTATCTCCAGGAAAAAAACTATAGTCAAATGGAAGGACTTAAATATTAAAACTGAAATACTAAATCTTCTGGAGGAGAAGTAAATAGAAATCTTAAGGTCATAGATGTAGATAGTTTATGATAAAAAATCAAACTGCATGGGAAATATTTCAAACAATAACTGGGAATCTCATCTGTTTGAAAAGTTTATGCACATCAAAAGAAATCATCAACAGAAGAAAAGGAAAATTCATGAATTGGAAAAAAATTATAGTGGACTTTCCCTCAAACAAAGAACTCCTATCTAGAACATATAAAGAATTGAAAGGCTACACCTTGACATAAGCTTCTATAACCAACTTAGAAGAGGAATGAAATATGCTCTCCCTTAAAGGTTTGTGCTCAACAGTGGTATGTGTCTGTTCTACTTATATATCACTGGCCAAAACCAATTTATGCCACACCCACGTCTAAATCATAAAGAAGTGACTTGCACTGTGTTCTCCAAATGAAGTTTCAGAACAGCACCAAAGAGCCTTAATGACGACCACGACCCTTTTGCTGCTCTTTTGCAGTGCGTGTGTTGCCACCATTCCACCTCAAATTGCCCGTATGCTCACACAAGTTTATTTCAAAGTTATTGCAGATAAAAATAGAATTCCCTTACCCTATGTGTTCTCTTATTAACCGAGCTTTCTTAGTATATCTTCCCAGATTTTTCAGGAACAAGACAGTGAATTATGATACTCTTTGTATAGAAAAGAATGCCAGAGTTGAACTTGAGCTAAGTATGTCCATTTCTCTTATCTCCTTCTAGGGACTTGAGTAGCTAACAGAGCATCCAGATCTGACTATATCTAAAACGCATCCTCTTAACCACTGTGCTATGTGAATAAGCAATTGTTTTATACTGCTAAGTGTTGCAACTCAACAAATACCAATACAAGGGAAATATTTTTTATATTTTCAGCAGGACTCATTTTATGAACTTCCTGAAAGTGTCCAAAGACTGTAATGTGCACGACTTCCTGCACTACTCTCCTGGGAAGAAAAGTAATTTTCTCTATTTTGGCAAAATCAGGTCCTATTTCCATGTATTCATATGTGTAGAGCTGGCTAGGACATTTCCTTATGCCTTTAATTGGCTTTAAACAATGCAAATAGGTCCAGCCTAGGTGCTGATGCATAGTCTTTGAAGCAAGGAGACAGGGCAGTGTGACACAGCCCCTATTGTTCCTAAAAGTGCCAGTGCGAGCTTGGCAGGAGGGAGAGCCACACTCCACGCTGTCAGCTGGGAATGTGACTCAAGATAAGAGGCTGTGACTTGCCAGAGCACACAAAATTACCCATCAGAGCAGAAGCACTGACCCCAAAACATTAGATACTATGTAAAATTATGTTATATAGATTACTCCTTCTTCATATCCTTCTCTCTGTGTGTAGCAGAGGTGATTTTAGACCCCCTACCTAGCCTAGCTCACACACTCACCTGTTTCTCACCACTCTCACAGTCCCTCTGTGTTAAGCCAGACTCCTCTTTGAGAATTCATAAAACCTGGGCTTGGCATTGGGTCAAAGCCTTTGTTCTGATGAGCCATCATCCTGGATGGACTTAGGAACCCCTTGGCTCCCCAGCATATTGGCTGTGTAATTGTGTCTTTATCCTTGTGATAGGTTTACTGTAAGTGGTAAATTGGAATTAACTTGCTTGGATTCCAAAAATTTTTCCACGATTTCACACATATACACTTCTCAGATCCTGATGAGAACCAGGGAGGATTGCTGCAGGAATCATGAACTCACTTTTAGCTTGTCAATGATTGTGTGATATTTTGGTCTGCAAATGATTTCTCTAGAATCACATCACCTAATATTTTGATCAAGCAGTATCTATAAGAAATTGTGAAGGTGGTGAGGGAAAGCCATAAATTGTATATTATTTTCCTTCTATATATTTTTCAATTTATCTTTCAGCTTAAAATACAGTGGTTTACCATTCTCCCTCTATCAGGAGATACTGTCTAAATCTACATAGAACATGATAGCAAGGATTAAAATTGTTAAAGAATTGAAATTATTGTCCACTATCCTGTGCTGTTGTGGCTCTCAGCATGGCTCCCCATTCTCATACCTACTAAAAGCTACTGATATTCACTACCCCTTTTTTGCATCTTTCTTTGTATTGGGATTCCTAATGTTTCTACTTCTGAACCATTGTTTTATAGCTTTACCTTCATCACAAATTCTTTGGCTTGGACATTTGGCTGCCCCTGACTATAATTTACTCCTAGACTGAGGATTACATGTTTTCAACTACACAGGGTATAAATTCTAAGTGATAATAATGAACCTTGGGGTAATGACTTTTGCAGCCCCAGAAGACTGTCATTCCTGATAGATTCTCCCCCCTCATCATCCAGAACCAAATACAAATGTCTGACAAATGATCTCTTACGCAAGATGGCACTCCATACCAATGGACAGCCACAACTTTGTCTATACTCATGTTACAAAGAAATATTTTCATGTTAATGGTGACATTTATATATTGCAGAATAATTCACTTTGTAAAATGTCCAGCCAAAAATATGTTCCAAGTGCTAAGACATAGAAGACCAAAACAAATTGCCATAATTCCCTAGCAAGAGATTTTGGGAGCTCTCTTCATCCTCTGTTTTCCAGATGAAAACAATTCATCAAACAAGTCCCCTGAAGTGCTTTAGAAATGCCCAGTTCCATGTACAGATGTTTCCATGAACATACAGAATAAGCACTGACGGAAACTCTTCATGTAAGCATAACAACCTGCTCTGCGATCCCTGACAAATGCCTTCAATAAATTCTCTCTGTGACCAATGCCATAAATCACTGTGAAGACAGCGTTCACACATAAAATCCATTGCACTATAGTTCCCTGGACACCCAGGAACAGACTACTTCATCTACTTCAGCTATTACTGACAATGGTCCCCCAAGTCACCCGACACTATTCAAAAGTTCCAGGATCTGACTATGAGGAACTTTTACTATAGCTCCCTGGTCACCCATTTCTCCTGTTCTCATTCCTTTCAGTTCTGAGGGTTGTCCTGACATTTATGACCTGTGAGGAATTCACATTTAAGGCAGATAATGAATGAGTCTAATAAAACAATCATTACAATACTTTAGAAGCTGTGGCAGGGCATTCAAGCCCAGAGCTCACAGCAGTGCCCCATACTTTCCAAACAGCAGGGTGTACAACCTGTGTTTTCCAGAACTCAGTCAACAGCCTTCAGCTACATAAAGTGCCACCTTTAGCACTGACATCTCCCTGGCAACACTGCAGAGGCTTCCTGTGGCATTTTTTATACTCTGTCAGAGGACACCGTGCTTGTCAGGGAATTTGATTCTACCTCAACAAGATTATGCTCATAAGAGAAGTTCTCTGGAATGAAAATTCAAGGAAAAATCTTCAAACAAGTTAAATATTTATGTACTTGGGGAGGGCAAGTACAGGATCTAAATTTAAAAATATCTTCTTTTTCAAAGTAGCCATTGCCTTACTCTAGGAAAACAAAAATTCAGAATGAAAGAGTTGTTTTTAACTGTCTGTCCTAAGAAAAAAAGATCTAGGTAATGCCTATGTCACTCCCCCCTTTATAGCATTATATATTATTCAATATTTGGTTAAATGTTAACCACAGGCCAGGGGTGCAGATCAAAGTTGCAACTGGCACTGAGTGAGCATTTTGTAAGCCTAAGGATTAAACCTCAGCACAACAAAAACAAACAGAAAAATACAATGTTACCACTTTTCTTCCTTTTTTTCCCCAAAGAAAACTGACCTTTTTCTCCTCAAGTTTTATTTTTTCCTCTTTCATCTTACCAGCCACAATATGATATTAGTAACAATTTCATGGTGTTTTTAATGTCTATTAACTTTCCCATGCATTTGTTGAAGGATAAAACTATGACTAAAAATTCTTCGTATACCATGACACTATTTTGCACATGGTATGCACACAAAAGATCAAGAAATTTATGCTATATAATGAATTAAATCAGCAAGTGATGTTGAATCACTTGAGTGGCAAAGTAGCCTGGATTACAGTTTTGGTGAAATGATATTATAGATATCAGATATCAGTGGGCCAAAGGCAAAATAAAACAAAAAAAAATACACCTAGGAAATATGGAACTACAAATCACTCCTAAGAAACTTAGCTGCAAAGAAGAAAATGCTTGCTTAGAAAAAATAATAAAATTTACGTAAAAATAATGCTTAATAAATTAGAAGTCTGTATAAGTCACTACATTTTTCTGTTCTCTCAAAATATTACTAAATTTTTCTGTTTTTTAACCTCCAAATAAATATATCAGCTATGAGTCAGAATGGAAGCCAAGCAGCAGATGTGCTACTCAACTTAGAAAATTTAAGCAAAACAGTGTTGGAATAATAGTAACAAAGGAGACAGAAACAGAAGTGTGCTTTGTTTTATTCTAAAGTTTGAAAAAAACTAGACTTGAGTTCTCTAGTTTGAGTAATCTTGTGTTAGTCTGTTGTGTTTACAGTATAAAAAGTTATTGTATTTAGGAGTCAAGTCATTTCAATGTTAGTTGTCCTATGCTCTGAGCTTGTCATATTTAAGTGATGAAATCATTTAGAATCATAACATTCTAAATATGTATCTCCAATTAAAGGATTTTGATAAAGACATTTTTGAACTCAAATTTTCCAGCTTATAACACAATAGCTAAAACAATTATTTTCTGAAAAAATTCTGCATATCTATTTATTTTCTTTTTTATTTTATTATATACAGAATATGCAGTTTACAGTCATCTTGGGGAGTGGGTATATGTACATACTACAGTTATTTCTTTCTTTCAACCTCCTTCCCTTCTCAGCTTCTTCCACCTCTTCTAATTCTCCATCACAATTTTCATTTTTATTGATGTCAATATTAGCTCATCTTATGGCATACAATGTTTACATTCATTGAGATGTTCTTATACATGGCATAGCTTTATTTTACTTATTTCTTCTTTCTTACTCTTCACTCTTCATCCTTGTTCCTTTATACTATTCCTTTACTGCTAGAGATCTATCCTTTTGTCCCATCCACCTATCTTTATTACTTTCTTTGTACTTTAGCTCACTCTAATGAGATGAACCATACAGTATTTAAGCTTGTGTATCTGGTATATTTCACTCAACATTGTATCTTATATGTACACCCACTTTCTTTTTTTTTTTAACTCAAACACCTATAGTATTTATTTATTTATTTATTTTTCCTTATTTATTTATTTATTTTGACATCAGTTACTTTAAAGAAAAAATATAAAAACAATGGCACAA
>NDGN011462337.1:0-10881 GCA_002564285.1 Tympanoctomys barrerae
GGGGGGGGGAGTCTTTACTTATGCAATATGTGAATTAATTAAGAATCTCTGTTCTACCACTATGTAGATTTAAGCAAAATAACTATGTTTAACTTGCTTTTCCTTCTGCCAAAAAATGGAAGACAGAAATAAACTAGCTATAATGTATCTTCTAATTCCAACATTCGCTAAACAGTCTAGAACTAGTATTTTCTTAAACTTAGCAAATATATACTCCAAGTATTTTTAAAAAGTGAAATTATTTGAATCTTTTCATAATGAGATTTAATGTTCAAAATCCATACAAAGGTGGCATGTACAGTATAGGCACATGTCATATCCTGAAATATCAACTGCATTTAAAAAATAATGAGGGCCAGCCAGATAGCTCGGTTAACCAGAGTGCCTGCTTAGGCAGGTGCACAGACTGCGTTTCAAATCCTGGCATCACAGGCTGTGTCAGTACCAGCCCCAGCCCTCCCCCCAGGATGCGACTGAGACTGGGTATGGTGACATGTGTCTGTAATCCCAGAGCTTGCGAGGCTGAAAACAGGAAGATCACCACAAGTCTGAACTGTGTAGTGAGATCCTGTAGACACTCTACTAAATACATAAAAAAATAATAATTAGTATCTATTCCCAGCTTAGATGTCTATTGCTACATACCACAATAGTTGAGGCACAACTCTCCACTATGGAATTCTTAAACACCAAGTGCTTCTTCACATATAAGAAAATAAGGCTGGAGGCAATGACATAACAAAAGAATACATGACCTGAGAATATTTTACTTTGTTGTACTTGAAAATATTCTTGGGGTCCAAAGTACTCACTAGCATGCATGTCTTTTTTATCTTCATGGCTCATTTTATTCTATTAGTGCTGACAGAACTAACACTAAACTATCCTAGCATTAAACAGGTAACATTTGACTGATGCATTTCATTATTTTTTTTCCTCAATTTGCCCTGCCAAACCATCCAGAATAAAAATTGCAAATTTAATAGAGATGGAGTAGTTAACTGGATTTCCTTAAAAAATCCCTAGTTAAGCCGCCACACTCAAATATACACACTAAATTAAACATCCCATTATTTAGACTTCTTCTAAACACAAGTTCTCAATTCTTAGTCTGCTTCTCACAGATTAATCTGAATCTATGAGGAAGAAGGAAAAGAAAGTCTCTTCCCCTCAGTAACTTACTGTTGGTTCAATATCAGCAAGTAGACTATGCTATCTGAATATTATAAAAGTACAATCCAGTCAAAAATCAATTACTCACAAATCTACATGAAATACAGAAGTACTAACTTAGGAAATAGTGCACAAAAACAAGATAAAACAAAGCACACTTCTACATAAAGAGAAAACAAGAGATCCAATTCAACAGTACTATACAATCTATTACAGCTAAATTTCAAAAGAGAAAAAGTAAGCTACATCAAGGATTTCTTCATATCTTTTGGCTGTTCTTTGTAGATCATCATCCTTCTCTGCAATTTTTTTATGTAACTGATTTGTCTCTTCTTGATGGCTTTCTAAAAGTTCAGTTTCCACCTCCTGGGCCTTACCTAGTAAAAATGGACACACACAAGAAGACACATTAGTCAATAGTGAACACATATAATCTCAATTTTTACTAAAAGCCTGCATTACAAATTAAGAAAAATTCAGTACAAATTACAAGTTGTTTAGTGATACACTCCGCCAAAGAGTGATCAAATGGTCAAAAGAACCCTCTCAGGGAGCCTAAGTGTCTTTATGAGGTAATTACTAACTAATGTTTTCAGGTTCTCTCAGGAGCTTATTCTGTCCTTGAGTCACTGCCAGATAATGCAGAGAAGAGAACTTCCTAGGGAACCTACTGCAGACTTTTGTTGAACAAGAGTAATTTTTTCTCCAACTTAATGATATACAGTATTTATCCAACTGAAAAAAGGAAAAGCTTAAACTATAGTGTCTGTGATTGTGATGTAATCCTTTCTGAATTTAAAGCTGTACTTACTGATAGTTTCTTTTATGGTCATTTCTAGTTCTTGTTCTTTTTGTGCCAGCTGGGTATTAAACTCCCTCATCAGCTGTTTTAATGTGGAGTTGTGCTTCAACTCAAGATCTTCCTGCTCCTGTCTGAACAACAAAAATGTAGAGTTAACTGCTGCCACACAAAAAACTAATTGCAAAAGAGTTACTTGGACTTCAAGACAGTACACTCTCACTAGTACAATAATTTTAAAGGGGTGTGTGTGTTTCAAGTACAGAAAATTTCAGGAAAAATATAAACCATGAACCCTAGGGAGTGCTCTCAAACCTGAAGAGTAACTTTTCCCACTTTAAATTTCCACTATAGACACCTGTGCTATATAATAATAATTATACTACTACTAAATATAATAAAACAAAAAAGAAAAGTTACTTGGATATACAGCTAGTAATTACCACCTTACAAAGTTTTTCTAGTTTTTCTCCTTAAATGGACATGGATACCACTGCCTGCTATCTTAACCTGTTTTTTAATTTCTCTTCAATATTTTAACTTACTGAATTCATGTTTAACATTGTTTTCTTCAGTACTTGAGGAGTAAATCTAAGCAAAGCTCTATCACTGAGCTACATCCTCAACCCTTTTGTTATTTTTAAAAATTTTTTATTTATTAATTTTAATGAGAAAGAAATAGCAATGAGACAGTTTCAAAACAGGTTAGCAGGGACAGTTAAAATAATTAATACATTGCATATTGTTGTCTTAAATTTTTTTTTTTTTTTTTTTGGTGGTACCAGGGATAGAACTCAGGACCTTGGCAAGCACTTATTTCACTGAGCTATTTCCCCAGCCCTGTTTTTTTTTTTTCCTTTGTTATTTTTTAAAAATTTGAGACAAGAATTTGCAAAGTTGTTCAGACTGCCCTCAAAGTTGACAGCCTCATACCTCAGCCTCCTGAGTAACTTGGCCTTACATTTAACATTCTGTGTATGTGGAGCATCCAGATAACTTAAAGTAACTGTATTAGCACATGCACAAAAAGAATAGAGGAGTGCTAAAATAAAACTTACTTGATTTTCTCCTGCATTTCTTGCTCACATTCTTTCTTTAGTAGATCTAATTCTTGCTGATGCTCCTTTCTTAATGTTCGAAGGTCTTTCTGCAATCTAACAATCTCCTTGCTCAGTTTTTGCTTTTCTCTCTCTGCCTCTGCTAACTTAAATTCCAGATCATTGTGCTGGGCTTCCAAGTTACCAACCGATTTGGGTTGGATTACATGCGATTGGGAATTTTCTTCGGTACTGTCTCCCAAAATTTCAGTGAGTTTTTTTTCATCGATATGTTGCTGTACAGCCTGCAATTTCTTATATTTTGAAATCAACTCTTCCATTTCAAGTCTATGTCCCTCCTTTTCTCTTACTAAGCAAGAGTCCAGTTCTTTTATCTTTTGCTCCAATGCCTGACAAATTAGTTCCTTCTCCTGGAGGGTTTTCTGGATATTGTAAACTACATTTTCCCAGTTCTGCTTTGCCCCTTTGTTATCTTGACCTCCCTCTTCTTCCACAGGCTGAGATGCTATCAAAGAATATTTCTTCTTCTCTTTAAGGTCTTCTTGAAGAACTTGACCCTCATCTTCTTTTGCTTCAGCACATTCTAACTGTATGAAGACCTCCTGGTTCTTGTACTGCACGTCAGGTGATAATGTAATTGTCTCCTCTTTTTCCTGTTCTGGCTTATTTTTTTCAGTTAAACTTCTTTGTAAAGCACTGATTTTTTCTTCATATGCCTTTTGCACAGAGCTTTGGGAATCTGCTTCTTTTTGTCCAGTATACGTTGCCATATTTTTTGC
This sequence comes from Tympanoctomys barrerae, assembly GCA_002564285.1. Taxonomy (NCBI): domain Eukaryota; kingdom Metazoa; phylum Chordata; class Mammalia; order Rodentia; family Octodontidae; genus Tympanoctomys; species Tympanoctomys barrerae. Next base: position 3,810 of record NDGN011462337.1, read on the forward strand.
TATTTCTGATTGTGGAAAACTTTCTACTAACTTAAGTTTTTCTTCTAAGATGTGAATTTCCTTCTCTCTTTCTTGCAATTTTTTATTTAGCTCATTCAAATGGCTTTCTACACCTTTTTTATGTTGCTGTTCTTTCTCCTCCACTTGAGACAATAGCTGCTTCTTGATAGCAGCAATTTTTTGTTCCGCTTTTTTCTTTAATTCTGCTAATTTTGTTGCACTTTCCAATTCAAATTTCTCTTCCAATGATTTAAACTCCTCTTCCTTGATTTTCATACTTGAATTCAAAGATTCTAATTCTTCATTCTTAATTTCAAGTTCAGCTTCCATGAAAGACACTTGCTTTTCAAGCTTTAAGACTTTTTCCTCAGCTTCCTTAGCCCTGTTATCCTTTTCTTCTCCTAAGTCTTGAAAGTGCTTAAGTTTATGAACCAATTCTTTCTGCTCATTATCTTTTTCTTGATTGTAATTTTTTAAAATTTCATTTAAGGACTCAATTTCAGTTGTTTTCTGAGTAACATGATCCTCTAATTCCTTAATCCTTGCTGTTTGAGTCTTTAACTCAGTCTCTAAATTACTCTCCTTTTTCTCCATCTTGTTTTTGTTATCTTCCATTTCACACTTTAGATGTTCAAACTGTTTCTTTTGCTGATCAAGGTTTTCCTTCAATAAATATATGTGCTCATCTTTTTCACTAGCTTCCTTTGTTTTTAACTCAAGCTGCATCTGAGATTCTTTAATAGTGTTTTGATACTGTACAAACTTTGATTGTGCTTTTTTCTTCCATTCTGAGAATTTGTTAGACCAGTGATCCACCTGCTCAAGAGCAGAAATTTTCTCTTTATTCAGAGTATCGACTCTCAAAGATAAATCCTGCACCTGATCCTGTAATTCATGTTGTTGTTTATCATACTGCTTACTTAGTGAGGAAATGGCTGCTTCTTTTTCAGTTAGGCTGATACTATTTTGAAGCTGAGCATTCAAATCAGTTAGTTGTTTTTTAAGAATGACCATCTCAGATTTTTTTTCTATAAGCTCTTCTTTCATCAGTGTGACAGCATTGATGTTTTCAGATAATTCTTTCTTTAACTGTGTGATACAAGACTCTTTTTCTGAAGCAACCTGTTGCTGGTTACCTCCTTCCTTCTGTAGGGCTTCTTTTTCTGTTATAAGACCTTCGATTTCAGCTTTCATGCTCTTAATTTGATTTTCCTTTTCTTCTAACTGGTGGGTGGCCTGTTGGAAAGAAGTACTTAGTGTATTTTGCTCTTCTGCTAGTTGTCTAAGTTGCGCTTCTAATTCAGAAACTTTGCAAATTTTTATCATCAGTGCCTCCTTAACTTTAGTTGTGTGATGCTGACAATAAGAGATCTTCGCAACAATGGCACTAGTTTTACTACCACAAATGTCTATTAGCTCATTTGTTTTAGCTTCCAATAAAGCTTCAGTTTTCTTGTAGTAACTATCTATCTGAAATGCTAGTTCCTCAGACAGTGTCTTGAATGCTAAGCTTTTGTCCTCTAGGATTTTATTACTTGTTTCATGTAAAGACTTTAAGCTCTGGAATTCCTCATCCTTGGTTTTCAATTTATCAGTCAATTCAGAAACCTTAAACATATCTTTTTCTGCCAGCATTTTCAGTTCAACTAGTTGTTCCCGAAGAGAAGTATTTTCTTTCAAAGACTGGTTCAAGTCAACCTCTAACTTTTCAAGTTGTTCTTTGAGTATAGTTTCATTCTGTGAAAGAGTAGTCATATGAACACACTTCTGCCTTAGCTGCTCCTGCAATTCATTTAATGCTCCATCCTGTTTAACACCTTCTTCCTTTAGCCATATTATTTCCTTATTCATCTCTTCCTTTTCACACCCACCTATATGGATCTTCTGCTTGAGTTCATCTATCTCTTGCTCTTTCTTCTGTAATTGGATTTCATATTTTTCATGAAGTTCTTCAGCTTGCTCCTTAAGTTTTTTTTCCCAGCTTGAGACAACATTGTTGAGTTCTTGCTGGTGTACCTCTGTGAGACTTTCTATTTGCTCCTTCTGGTTTGTTTCAAGTTTTGACACTGCATCACTGATCCCAGCTAAGTTAGCCTGTGACATTTCCAACATTTTAGCATTGAACTGTTTTTCTCTCTGATCAAGCTCTAGGACAGTATTTTCAAGCTCTTTTCTAAGTTTGGCTTCCTGATCCACCAGTTTCTTCTTTAATGTTTCTTGTGTCTCCTTTGCTTTCTGTTTAATTTTTTCCATCTTCTTTTCTTGATTTTTAAATTTAGTTTCATACTCCTCCTGCAGTGTACTAACACTATCCTCCTTGGCTGACAATTTCTTTTTGAGTATCTCAATTTCTTTACATTGTCCGTCTCTTATTTGTAAAATTATATTTTCTTTTTCCAGCAACATTTGTTTTGTCTGCTCTTGTTCAATGTTACTATCTTTAAGTTGGGACTCATATAATTGTGTTAAAGATTGTATTTTCTGCTCCATTTCACTATTCTGTTTTTCAAGTTGTTGTATCGTGTTCTGAACCTGCATTTTATGCATATCTAACTCAGTACAAACATTTTTCTTCTGTGTTTCAACTTCAGCTACCTGATCGATAAGAATAATTTTTTCTCTTTCCAAGTTCAGTAACTTTTGCTGCAATTGAGCGACCTGCTCCTCATATGCTTTTGCCTGTTCATGTGTGGTGCTCTGGTGTGACTGAGTAAGATCCAGCTTAACAGATGCCTGCTGGAGTTCTTCTTTGGATTTTTTAATTTCTGCCTCTAAATGTTCTACATGAGCCTGCTGTTCTTCCAAATTCTTGTTCTTTTCCTTCAATAGAAGCCTCAATTCATTAATTTGCTCTTCTAATGCATTTTCAGTTCTTTGGATAGATATTTCTTGTTCTTTAATTATTCTGTCAACTTGCTGCTGATGCTGATTTTTCTGTTCATCCAGCCTGGCCTCTAATTCCTGCTTCATTTTATCTGATTGATTTGTTAAAACAGAAAGTTCCTCTTCTAGCTTACTGCGAGCTTTTAATACTTCTGACAGCTCAGAAGATAACGATTCCAATTCTGTTTGCTTCACATCAAGCTTTTCTAAAGTCTTTTCATTCATCTCTTCTATGTGAGCCTGGAAAAGACTCTCTTTCTCTTTCAGTAAGGTTTCTTTTTCTTTTTCACATGTCTCCCTACATTTTTTCATCTCAGTCTGATGCTGTTGTTTTAAAATTTGGAGTTTTTCAGTCCAAAGCTTATCCTGCTGATGCTGCAGGCTCTCCAATTCTGCCTTCTGTTTTTCAGCCATGATTTTAAGTTCTTCATTGTGTTTATTTTTTTCAGCTTCCAAATAAACAGCTAAATCTTCCGACTGATTTTTGTTTTCTTGCAAGCTTTTTGCCAAAGAACTTTCTAATTCAAGAATTCTCTGTTAAAGAAAATGGATCTATTTTTAGCAATAATATACAGATATGTCTTGTACTCACTTAAAAGTTAATTTAGATAACTATATATCATACCAAACAACTAAATGACAAGCAATATGTTTGCCCTGAATTACTAAAAGAATTATATAATAGAGAAAATATATTTTTAATAGTCTTCAATATTCTGGAATTTCTCCTTATTTGGTTAACTATTTCAACTACTATTTCTTTCAAGAATATTCTAACTGGATATTCAAAACAGAAATAAATCACAACATATCATAGTAACATATATTACCACAAGTTGGATTCTACCCCTCAATATTTATTTTAAGGGTTATGGTATAGTATATTACTTAAATGACTTTATTTTAGAAGAAAAATAACATGTGATTTTCCATACTATATCTGAGTTTCCTATCCACAAATTATTATTCAGAAGATTTTCTTTAAAAATGTACTTATGGACTGGGGAGATAGCACAGTAGAATAAATGCCTCCCTGGCAAGCGCAGGGTCCTGAGTTCAATCTCCAGTATTGCAAAAAAAAAAAAAAAATAGAAAGACAGAGAGACAGAAAGAGGTACTAATACAAATTTTACCAAAGATTACTATTATCTCATAAACATATCAGTTTTGGTTCTGACGGAAAGCTAAAGTAAGGCAGAGCCCTAGAAGGTCAGAAGGAACTAAAAAAGTCCAACCTCTTCATATGAATAGTAAGGAAACTATGGCACAATTAATTTACAAATCGAGCAAAATATAAGACATAGGCTGCTTAAGTGCTTATTTCGCCCTACCATGCCACCTTTTATAAAGGTTTGGCTTTGGTTTTTTTATTTGTATTTTAATACAGGGTCTACAGGGTCTCACTATGTAGATCAGACTCATAGTGATCTGCCTATGTTCAGCCTCCCAAGAGCTGAGATTACAGGCACATGCCATCATGCCCAGTATCAACTGCCATCTCAGCACACCCCAGGGGTGGGGCCGGCATCACATGCCAGGATATAAATGTTAATGGTGGAAAATATAAAGCACAATTTAGAAGTGTAGGGAAGGAGTATAACTGTTTCACTGTCTAAATCACAGCAAAAAGGCTAACGTCTAAATAGCATTACTATGTTTTCAGAACAGCACAATTCAAAATACCGTTGAGAGAAAGGACCAGTGGGTTTTACAAATATGTATACTCAGGTGTGTGTGTGTATGCGTATGTACATACACACAATATGGATATGAAAGCAGGGAGTTGCTATAACTAAACTCTGACATAAGCACAAAACAGATAATGTTTAGGACATGGTGTGAGATGAAGGTTGACAAGCAAGAAGATGCTAAGAGAAGTACTATCTACAAAGTGAGGCCACTTCCTAGAGATCAAGGCTGAGTAGACAATGGAACAGAGATGCTGTGCAGTCTGAGTAAAAAGGAGCAGAATGAGTGGCTGATGAAAATATAGCTAGTTCAAACTAGAAGCACCATATAGCACACAGAGCACCAAACCCATGCTCATGAATAGTACACACTATCTAAAAAATGAAAGTCATATATATATAACCCAGTTTTTTAAAAAAGCTTCTCTAAAACTGTAATTAATGCAGAGCTACTAATAATCTCCATTAAAAAATCAATTTCCTAGCTCTGGAGCCTACACATTGTTTAACTTACAGTTCTGTAAGTTTCTGCTTCTTGCTGAAGGTCCTGAAGTTTATTTTCACTCTCTATGAGGATTGCTTTTTTCTGCAATTCTAACTCTTCCAGGGCCAAAGATTCTTGCAGCTCTTTTTCTTGGGTGATCTTCAAATATTCTGATTGACTCTTTTCCTGTGCCAAAAACAATTAATATCATCTTAAACCCACATAAATATTTAGCGTTCCCAAAGCATTTCCACAAGAATTATTTTTTCATTTGATCTGCTCCCATCCCTGTGAGATAGGCAACACCAACATCTCTCTCATCTGCAGAAATGAGGTACTGAAGTTATTTTCCACTATAGCTTTGCCACAATTATGCTTGCAATGAAAAGTTCTGTTCCAATAAGCCCATTATGTATGCTATTTTTCCACTGCTTAAAACGCTTTACACAACACCGCAAAAAGTGAAGGATCTTATAAATGCTGCTATCTTATCCAAGTGAAATTGATACTTCAGCAGTAGGTTTAGAAACTAGATTTTTAAATTGACATACTTTGTGAGAAACACCTCATAGGGTCCCTCACATGGAAAAGTAGATAAAAATCAGAAGATTACTTCTGAATACATGGGTTAGATCAAGAAAATAAGCATAAAACAAAGCCTACAGGACTCTTCTTAGATGATCTGAGCTCCAACATGCGCTCAGTTCCGAAAAGCTTCTTTGTCCTTACAATGTATTTATATTTATGTTTATATTTATATTAGAAGTTTTTACTTTTTTGGAAAGATAAGCAAGCACTTTTAACATTAAATTAGCAAGCTAAGTGATTTCTTAATTGAAGTCTAATTACAAGAAGTGTACTTATCAATACTTATTAGACACAGGGTTTTTTAGCTTTTGTTTTTGTTTTCTTATGTATTTGGCACAGGGTCTCACTATGCAGCTTGGACTCACAATGATCCTATTTTCAGCCTCCCCAGCACTGCTATTACAGGTGTGCACAACCACACCCAGTCTCTGTGGCCAATTCAGCACACCTAGAGGTGAGGCCAGCAAGGCATGTGATGCTGGGGATGGAAACCTTGTCCCTGTGCTTGCCTAAGCAGGCACTTGGTCCTCTAAGATATCTCTCCGGCCCTGATATAGATTATTGACAGCAGTATTTTTCAGATCATTATACTCTAGTGAAGTATAATAGTTCAAGAAACAATTATGTTCCATACTATATTGATTTTAAAACATTTTCAATATACTGTACTGCTTAGTACAATGCATGTGTGCACAAATGCTCTGGATTAAACACAAAGCCTTTACATGAGCTTTATGCACAATCTATTTTTGACTCACTGGGCTTGCCAAGTTAGGCTGGGCTCAAACTTGCAATCTTTCTTGCCTCACCTTCCCAGAGTACAGGTATGCACCACAACACCCATGTAAATATTTTTTAAATGTAACTTTTCTATATCTGAATAAAAGTAAAAGAAGAAAATTGAAACTCTGTTCAATTAAGAAAGGAAGGGAATGGTGGTACACGCCTATAATCCCAGCATTCTGAGAGGCTATGGCAAAAAGAGTCCAAGTTCAGATCCAGTCTGGGCAACTTAGTGACTTACTTAGACCCTGACTCAAAATAAAAATTTAAAAAGGGTTGGAGATGTAGCTCAGTGTGAAGACCCTGGGTTCCGAAACACAAACAAGAAAAAAACAAAACAAAACAAAAAAAGCAACATAAAGGAAGTGGAAAACATACATGCACATATGTATCTTTCTTGTACTACTTAAAATATATCTTAATATATTAGTTCCTAGAAAACAACATTAATAGGGGATGTAAATGAAGGACCATTTTGTATCTGTATATACAAAATAGTTAGGAAAGACATACAGCTACTTTCTCTTAATTCAATTAAAAGTAAGAATTGTACTAATAGTGTTTAGACAGGATATTATGTCTGGCCTAGCCACCAGTAACTGTCATGGTCATTATGCATGTCCACAACACACTAGAACTTTGTGCA
>NDGN011462347.1:0-15970 GCA_002564285.1 Tympanoctomys barrerae
GCTCCACGCATCACCCATTTTTCAGCAGCAGCCCGGGACAGTGGTGGCTCAGAAACTGCTACAGAGCTTCCCAGGAGACGCAAGCTCCACGGTTGTTACCTGATCCTCGAGCTCCTCAGCCTCCAAGCTGATCGTGAACGTAGAGACAGGAGCACCCTGGCCATACCGGAGTGGGTGATGGACATCGCGGCCAACAAACACTGGGTCGCAGATGCTATAAGGAAGTTCTATGGCCTTGACCAGCCAGACAAGAGAACCGCACCGATGAGGAGACGTGCAGTTGCACCCGCTACCATGCTTTGGATGTTATTTTAGGGGAGAAGCATCTAAACTGATTCCAAACATCTGCATCTAAGTATAATAAACTTGCGATCTCCTCTTAAGGAAAAGTAGCGATTACGCTTTGTATTCCTAGGCTGCAGTGTGTGAGTTCCCCATGCCCAGACTCCTCTCTAGCAACTAGCAACTGGCATTGCCAGTCGGGTCCTGTCAGTCACTCCAGGGGGCAGGTATTGGCATTTAATTGTGGTTTTGATTTTCCTTTCCTTGATGACTACTAATGATAGCATCTTTTCGCATAATTACTGTTCAGTCATATATACTCTTTGGTAAAGTGTTTATTAAATGTCTTTTGACCACTTTTTAGCTGGATTGTTCACTCTACAAATATTTCTCTCCAGTCTGTGCCTTGCCATCTTCTTTCTTTAGAGTGTCTTTCAAGAAGCAAAAATTTTCATTTCAATAAGTAGATGTTATCATTCTTTTCCTTTATGCTTTGTGTGCTTTGTGCTACCACTCACTTCTAGTTCTTTGAAAATATATGCTCTGTTCAGAGAGCTCTTTCCAGGATGAAACTGAGCAAATTTAGAAGGTTAAATTTATGCAACAAAATTACTTTGGTCAGAAGAAGTTTGGTTTTCCTTTGGTGACTTGTAATTTTTTTTTTTTGAACCCTTTTGGTGACATCAGCCACCAATGAGAAAGAAAAGAGTAGGCACATTGATTAGACAGATCAGAGATTTTGTGAAAATGAGTGTGAGCTGGAGAATTTTTTAAGAGAAAGCCAGAAGACATCATCTATACTTGCAAGAGCCTGAAGAGCTCGGAGACAAATTCCCCATGAATGTCAGGCGTCCAGCATGATGTCTTTATAAAACAATCAGAGGATGGGGTCTTACCAAGGGAACAGAGCACTGTGACAGGCAAAATCCATGTGCCACATCCTCCACCTGTGCCCGATCCTCCAACCCCCACCTGTGCTTGGCCAAGAGAAAGCCATTTCCACCACTTGCCAGACTCCTGAAGTGGCCAGCTTTCCCCCTCCATCCCTGGGCAGACCATTATAACCAAAGCGAGTGATTTCTTGCAGATAGGCCCCACAGGAGTTAACTCCTTTCATCCTTCCTCTGCCATTACAGGCAAGCAGGTAATTCCAGAGCAATGTGTGTCCCCGCTTACCAAGAAGGATACAGTAGACTGCCAATTTTCCATGGCGTTTTCAGTGTCCTACCAGCCCTGGATCTCCCTGGCATCTGCCCAAGGTATTTCAGGCTTGACATTGCATGACATGCGGCTGCTCACGCCCAAGCCTGCAACTGCTGAGCCTGGCTAATTCGAGACGGCATCCGTGCCTGAGAAGGCTTCTCAGGCCCTCACTGCAGCTACCTCCATCAAGACCCTGTCCAAGAGGGCATGAAAGGTAACATGGTCAGGACAAATTGGATTTGAGGGCCAAGTCTGAACCTGGAGTTTTAAAAAGAAAGGGACACAATACTATGAAAGAGTGAGTACCCTAACTTTAGGGCCCTTTAAGCAGAAGACCTGGGCTTGGAGACCAGGCACAAATACTAGCTCTGTGACTAAAGGTAGTTTACTCTGTTGCCCTGGCCTTCAGCTTCCAGATCTATGAAGCAAAGCTTAAAGAAACAGCGAAGGATTCAGTGAGATGCACAGTCAGCTCTAGGGACATAGGATACTCTCAATAAATGCCCACCACTTGTCGTACCTATACTCTTGCACTGAATTCTATAGCTGGTGTTCACACTCCCACCCTTTACGCTCACAGAACCACAGGGCATGTAGCTTAAACTCTGTATGTCAGCTTTCATGTTGGAGAGGGAGAACCCAAGCTGGAGAGGTCAACCTGGGCAACCCAACCCATGGGAGCATCAGGTGCGGTCAGGTGGGCTGGGAGACACAGGTGTGGGCAGGACAGCGGGCCTGGGGATGGAGGAGCTGGCGGTTAAAGAAGAATGATTAAAAGAAGAGACACCAGCCAGAGCCGCCTGGGGGGGGGGGGAACAAGGAGTGTCCGGGAGGATGTGGAAGCCACAAAGGTACCAGAAAGAGAAGCCCTCACCGTGGCCCCAGGCAGGTAGTATTCAGACCTCTGACTTGAGTGAAGTCCTGAGAAAATCACTGGAGATGAGTAGATGTGTGGAGTGAGCAATGAGGGCAAAGGAAAAGAACTACAATGAAAAGGCCCGGCCAGTGGGGCAGGGAGACAGCATTGAGGTAGGAATGCCTCGGTCCTTGCAAGAGTCGAGCAAATGAAGCCGGAGAGGAATCGACGACACTCCGAATCCAGGAGTTTTATTGGCTCCATGGTAGATGCAATGAAATTGGATGAACTTGGGCAACTTTGACTCACCAGGGTAAAGAACACAGTCAGGGGAGCAAGCAGCCCTGGCAAGATGTAACACAATGCTGGGGGCGGCCAAGTGAGGTTCGGTGGGCAGACCAGATACCCCGAACCTACAGAGCGAGCAATCGAGCAATCAAGTAAGCCAGTGGGGATGACAAAGAATGTCAACATTTGGCCACTGGGGCTCCAAAGGAGGTGGGATGAAGTGCAGGCCAGAGGTCCAAAGCTCTGGCCTCTCCCAGAAGTATGCACATCCTCACTGGCCACTGAGAAGCAGAAGGGAAGAACAGAGGACTGGAGAATTGGGGAGAGCATTCAGTCTTCGTGGGTCCCCCAGTCATGGTATTTTTGACTGATTACTGTCTCGTCTGTCGCAAAGTGTACTCACAAAAATTATGAAGATTTAGGAAGCCTGAATCCCATTTTACAGAGTTGGGGAGCTGAGGTTCACGAAAGTTGGGTGGCTTGTTCCAGATCATATGACAGGAGCAGCAGGGGTGGGACCGAAGCTCCTACTTCTGCGACTGCGAGGTCCAACTCCACGTCCCCAGCCCCACGTGCTGTTAAAATCACCAACCCAACCACACCTTCCTTTTCTTTGTCTTTGTCTTTTTTCACCTTTAAAAACATTTTAGTCAATATATAAGAACTATAATAGCTTAACAAATATGACGCTTCAAATCTATTGTGGAGTGCTTGGGTCAGAATAAGCCTACTTGTTTTCTCGAACATTTAGCATTTCTTGGCAGTACAAACATTCATTTTATTTTCTTCTAGCCTTCTTCTATGGTTCTATTTATGTGAAATTCCAGAAACAAGCAAAGCTAGTATTAGGGACTGAAAGCACGGAGCCCAGGACCTCAGGATGGAGGTGGTGACAGGACTGGTTAAGGAACCCAGAGGCAATGCACTCCGGTGAGCCCAGCTGTTTTCAAGGCTGAAGCAGGAGGACTGTAAGTTTAAGCTCAGCTTGAGCAACACAATTAACTGTCCATTCCCCCAAAAGGGATATATTTTATTTATTAGACTGTAACTTCCTTAAAGCTGAGAATGATTTTTTTAATCATTTATTTGTTTGATATAGGGCCTCGCTACACAGCTCAGACTCTTAGTGATCTTCCTGTCGCAGCCTCCCCAGCACTGGGGTTGTAGGTTGCGCCACCACGCCTGGTTTCGGGGTCCACATGGCATGTGGCACCAGGGATCAAACTCAGGTCCTTGCACTTGCCATGTAGGCACTTAAACTGCTTAGCTATCTCCCCAGCCCTGTTGGGGGGTTGTTTGTTTGTTTGTTTGTTTTTGAGGTAGGTTCCATCATTGAATATAATACAAAAAATATGCTATATATAAATGAAGAAATGGAAGAGAGAAAGACTGAATTTAAGACACAGCCAAGGGCAAAGGTACTTTAAAAGGCACACATTGGTCCATCAAGCTACAAATTGGGTTCTGGGCTTCCCAGGAGCCAAAGGAAAGCAAGGAAAGAAATACAGCCTCTCCTGTGCCCATCAGAGAAAAATCAGCAAATGTAAAATAAAACTGAATCCTAGAAATAAAGTGCCTGCCTAATATTATAAGAACACAGAGAAGGAAGTGACTTGCACTGTTTAGGAAACCAGGAAACGCTTCAGAGACAAGGGGCAGAGATAAAGTCTGGCAGTGGCCTCTGGGAGGCTGGAGAGAGGGTGGCCCTGGCCTCTGTGGGGAAATGATCTGCCGGGCTCATTTCCAAGCCATCCTCACCTAGAGGTGAGGTAGAGTTGCAACCTCAGGAAACAGGAAGATGGCTGGGCCCTGAGGGCCACAAACAACCTTGGATTCCGTGGGCCTGAAAAGGGACCAGTCACAGAACCAGGAAAGGCTTTATCCTATCCTGTTTCTTTTCTTTTCTTTTCTTTTTTCTTTCGAGACAAGGTTTCTCTATGTAGCTCAAGCTGCACTTGAACTCGAGGTGATCCACCTGCTTCAGCCTCCCAAGTGCTGGGACTACCGGTGTGTGCCCCTGCCCGGCTCAAGAGAGGCACTGAATTGACCACATTCACCCTCTAGTTTGTAGGGATCCATCCAACTAGGCTCAGATCCCCATGGAACCATCTGGAATGGTGTCCAGCCTTCCACAACTGGATGATGGGGAGGAGCGTCTGGAGACGGGAGAAAGTACTGGTGACCCACGTAGAGCATGTGACTGTTTTCACAAGAAGCTGGCTGCATCTTGCCGGGCCAGTGGCTGTGGGTCACCCCTGCCCACACTGACGCCCTCCCCTCCCAGCTTCCTGCCACAGCCCGAGTCATGCCTGGTCATCAGCAGCTAATGAGAATTCCTGGTCTTGGTTGGCTGCCCCCACTCAGGAATTCGCTATTCATGAGAAATGTTAGCTTTAGGAAACCAGGCCGTGTGTCAGCTCTTTCCTTGCATTCAGGGCTTACAGCAGACAGTAGTTTGTTTCACGTGATTTGCTGATGGGGAAGAGGTTGTAATCCAGGAAACCACTCTGGTAAGTCACCCCTAGGCCAGTAGAACATTCTGGAATGTCCCTTGGAAATCATTTGGAAAAGGAAGCATTGGGATTTACACAAGGCTTAAAGGGAACGATGGAGCCAAACCCTGATGTTGCCACAAACAGAGCTCACCTTGCCCATTGTCAGAGTGGGCTGTGATGGGAGGGACACCCAAGCTTCCCCCAGACCCAAGTGTCTGACAGAGGTGGACACGATGGTAAAGAGCTCGGATGACTCACGCTATGACATCAGTTCACATTCACCCACAGAAGAAGCCAGGAGGCCCACATGAAGAAGCCCATCATGGTCGCTTTCTAGTGCTGGGCCCTCAGGAGAGGCCTCGCCTATCTCAAGTCCTTTCACTTGCTTTTCCTTCCTAATCTGAAGTGGGGACTTCACCAGTGGTGACCTCCCAGGACAGATGTTTTAGCCCACCAACCTGGGCAGAGCTGTGTCCAAAGGCAAACTTCCTTGAATTTGAATCTCTAGCGTTTAGTTGTTTGATATGGTAATCTCTTCAGCAGGGCTAAGCACAGGAAACATGAAAGGCCTTCAAGCATTCAGAGAGAACAGAAAGGGCTGGGGTCCCCAAGAGCATTCTCTGGAGACCACCCAGCCCCATCACATTCCTGAAGAGCCTCACTGCACAGCCCCAAGTCCTCAGGGCTGCTCTTGATGGTACCCAGGATAAGGGCTCTGATTCAAGCCTCCCACAGCCTGTGGAGGAAGGTTCCGAAGGATCATCTGAGACAGACACGCTGAGGTAGGAAAAGGCTCCAGGACACACAACTGTCAAGGGCAGAGCAGGCTGGCAGCCAACAGCGTGGACTTGCAGTCGAGCATCTGCCCTGGACTTCTCTCCTCAGCGTGTCACCTTGCTTCCTGGAGGCTGCAGCCCTCTGCATTCCACCCTCCCAGAGCAAGCCTCCAGGGCCACACTGCTGGGGGTCAAAGCTCAAGCATTTTCCAGCTGGATGATCATGGCAGTTACTTAACCACCCTGAGCTTTAGTTTCCTCATCAGTAAATGAAGATAACATCGGCACCCACCACACACATTAAGGGTGACATATACCCAAAGAAATAAGACTGCATAGTTCATTGACCCCAGTTTGAAAACAAGCCAACTGCTTAATGGGTGTGGGGTTTCCTTACAGTGTGATGAAGATGTTTGGATACAGAGGCAGTTGTTGAAAAGCATTACAAAGTACTGAATGCCGAAGGATTCTTTGCTTTTAAATGGTTACTGTTTATGTTACTTGAGTTTCACCTTGATACAAATTAACCTATGAATTTTAAAGTTAACCAAACTCATCTACAGTGCTACAAGTCATAAGGGTGGTTCCCTGGGGTGGGATTGGGATGGAACCCAAGGGAGCCAGGGAGAATGATCTGCTTGTGTATGTTTGGTACAGGGACTGGACGCAGGGCCTCACACAGGCGAGATGAGCCTTCTACCACTGAGCTACACTGCCAGCCTCAGGAGTCTTACACTGCAGCCTAGATGGTAGTCTCACAGGTGCACACATGGGTAAATGTTAATCAAGCTCCATGCTGAAGACTTACTGCACTTACTGTATCATTGGGAAAATTCCGGGGGCTAATCCATGCTGAGCTCTTTAAAACACCCCTGCACAGAGCCAGGCGTGGAGGTGCACACCTGTGATCGCGGCTCTTGGGGCAGACAGGAGGAACACAGGGAATTTGAGGCCAACCTGGGCTACATAGTAAGTTCAAGACTATCCTGAACTACATAGTGCGAACCTGTCTCAAAAAAAAAAAAAAAAACATAAATAAATACACATACCCTGGCACATAGTAAAGGCTCAATAATTAGTAAATCTCACTAATGTCACCACTGTTTCAGGCACTAACATGGGCGCTCCCTGATACAGCTATTTGTACTACATGGTACCCAGGCCTTTCGGCTCCACAGCTGGAGCACTCTGTTAAACACTGCCCTGCCCACTCCTGGGGATTGGTTTGACATAAGCTTCATGGAAGAGAGCCAGGGATTTAAGGCTTAAGGACTGGTACACCATGTCACAGCCCTGAGTTAAGCCTTGTTTCCTTCCGCAGGCAAGCCTGTGCACAACACAAACCCTCCGCCATGACACTGGCAGGGCCTAGAAGGCAAAAGTCCCTTTCACTCATCCAAAGTCTGATGGTATCTGGGCAGAGTCGGCTCTTGTTAAATCCTGCTGTGGTTGTCCCCTGACTGGTAGGACCTACCCTGCGCATTAACAGGCCCAAGCAGTGGCATCTTACCGGGCCCAGTTATGCTCGCAGGCTTCGTGTCAACACAAATGACTGACTTCCTTTCCTCTGAGCCTCAAAATCTCAGGTACATAGCTGTCGTCCTAAGACCTGCGACGTGACACCTGTCACTCATGGTGTTTCTCCTTCCAAAGTCTGTTTCTGGCAGACAGAACCCTCTCAGCATTGTCTTTTCAGCCCAAGGAGGGCTCCTGGGCACAGCGGGGACTTTACAAGTGTGTAAGGGAACGGAGAGAGGGGCTGAGGCTCCTGGGTACGTGAGCACAGAAACATTCCCCCACCTTCTGGTCCTAAGAAGGTTTGCTCAGGAAGAAAATGGCATAGAAAGGGGCTGCTCCAGCAGGCTGAATACCAATATCCAGAAGTTGCAGGATCATGAGTTTGGGGCTGGGGTGTGATGAAGTTTGAGATAGAAAACATTTACTTGGTGTGTTTTTGTTTTGTTTTCCATCTTAGGAGTAAGTCCTCTTACCCCTTATGAGCAAAATGATTGCACTCTCCAGCCTGTAACGCGAACCACAGTGCATTTCCAACAGGATTTAGATCTGAAAAGCAAGTACAGCTCTTTGAATACATTGAGAGTGTCTTCCTCCCTAAAACTCAGTCCCTGGGCTAATCACATAAAAGACACCAGGTAAATCCCACTGGAGGACCGTGCACAAAATACTCTGTCCATTCTCCCCCAACCCACTGTGCTCATCAAAAATAAGAGACCTGAGAACTGCCGCAGCCAAGGAGAGCCTAAGAGGACATGACGATGGAATGTAAGGAGGAGCCCAGGAAAGGGAAAGACACTGCACAGAAGTGGAGGGAATCGCAATGAACTGTGGACTTCATGATGTGCCCATATTGGTTCACTGATCATACAGTAAATGCACCATGTTAATATGGCACCAGACATATGGGTCAGAAACATACGGGAGAATTCTCTGTATGATCTTAGTCATTCTTCTATAAATCTGAAACTTGCCTAAAACGGAAAGGGTGTGTGTTTCTCAGTCAGTGTTATAGACCATTCCCAAGAATGTGAATAACCCCTCCCGATTCACTCTCTCCCCTCAGAATGCACCCCATCATCAAGGTCTGACCTCTTGCCAGAGCTCATCTGTCCTGGGTCCCTTCTCCACCCCAGCCCCTGAGGGCATCAGACTCCTGTTTATGGTTGAAAATAATTGCATTTTAAGTGAAGACATGACCGATATTAAGCTGCCCTTCACTGTAGCTTTCAAATGTAAAAGCATCTGTAATGTTTTCAGCTATAGACTACCATTTGTTTATTCCAGGTGTCCCAGCTTGACAATGTATTCCCAGGAAAACAATGGCTGTGACTCGACCGAGTACCAGTCTCTGTGCTGGGCAGTAGAGAAAGTTCATCAGGAAAGTGAGCACGGCCCTTCTCTCCTGAGGCGTGTGTCACATGCCAAGATGCACGGGGAACCACTGAGCCAGTAAGGAGGAAGAGGCCTCAGAGACCAAGGGATCCTCTGCTCGGAGGATGCCAGGAGCAGGATGAGAGGTCAGGAGCCGCCAGCCAGCTCAGTGGACCAGAGAGGGTGGCTGAGGTCTCACACAGCATGTAGTATCCATCAGAGCTTTTCCACTGCATGTGATTGGGGGCTTGAATTGTAGAAAGGGAGGAAAGATGTCAGAGGGCAGCCCCATCCCTGGGGCAAGGCCCTCATATCTCTTGGTTAGGCAAATGCTGGGAGAGCATCCAGGGATGGCCACCCTTGGGCAAGGTAAAGATGCCACAGAGGGGAATGCATCTCAAGGTCAAAGTCTACTGGGAGACACAAAACAGAAATGAACCCTGGAAATACAATGTGAGCAAGCTGAGGTAAAGAGGACACCCCTGTACCTGCCCAGAATGGAAGCCCTGAAGGCAGGCTTTTAAAAAAAAAAAAAAAACCTACATTAAGGGATCATTTCCATAAATAAAATTCACCTACTTTAGCCATTCATTTTAGGCTCCATGAGTTTGACAAAGGTATACCACTGTCCAACAACCATGCCATCAAAATATAGTGGGTTTAATACACAGGCCTTGGGAAGTGTTTAGGATCTAAGCCATAACACCAGATGATGGGTGTTTGGGTCCATTTAGGGCTTTCATGAATAAAGCCACTGTTGACCTCAATCTCAGAGAGCAGTAGAGGGTGAATGATCAGAGAAAGTCATCCAAGAAAGGGAGTCAGCGAAAGGAAAGGGAGGGAGGCAGGGCTGTAGAAATAGAACATCAGTAAGGGTACCTGCACTCAGAGAAGATTCTGGAAAGGCTTTTGGCAAGAGGGGCACTTTGGTAGAGTATGGCTTGGAATCCGTCTTAGTTACTTTTCTTGTGGCTGAGACAGAATACCCAAGATGAAAGGAAAAAAGTGTATTTCAGCTCACAGGTTGTAGAGGTCTCAGTCCAGAGTCAGCAGGCTGCAAGACAGGGTGGCATGGCAGAGGGGCAGGCAGGGGAGAAACAGGTCATGGTGGGCCAAGGGCAGCACGGTAGAAAGCAACAAGCAGCTAAGTAGCAAAGCAGCAAGTGACGGCAGCAGCCCTCTTTCTGTCCCTTCTATTCTGTCCAGGGCAGGCAGCACTGACACCCAGAGTGGCCTTCCCAGTATCCACACCCAGAACTATGTCAAACCAATCTGCAGACTGATTTAGCATTCACACACCCTTGCTCCCAGCATCACACACCTTAGATCCAGCCCCCGAGGATTTGGGGGACATCTAGATGCAAGCCACAACAGAATCCGACCCTCGGAGGATCAGAACCAGTATATGATGCCCACTACACACCCAAGGGTGGAGGCTGATGAGGAAGAAAAAGGAGACCTATGCTATGCTAATACGTGGGGCCTGGACTCTAACGGGTGAAGTCGGGGTGCCGGTGAGCTCACTCAGCACGGCGCTCAGAGCTGGCGGCTACTACATTGTTCGCTGCCTCTTCACAGGCGTGGGAGAACTGACGGTGTTAGCGCAGTGGTAGCCACACCGGCTTTGGAGGGAGAGGGTCTCTGGGCTTCACCGCCAGCTGTGAGACACAGGGCAAGTCACTCGGTCTGCTTCATCGAGATGTAAAACGAGGACACCATTCCATTGTACCTCACAGGCTTGACAGAAGGGGAAGGTGAATTCATTCACATATCACTTTTAGGACATTTTCAGGAACTTGAGCACAGAAAGTGCTCTATAGGTTTATTATTCTTAACACACTCCTCTCGTATCTGGGAGGGCGGGAGTACCAAGGAGACCTACATGTAAACAACAGTCACATCTATGACAAACTGAACGACACAGAGAACATCTCTGAGATGAAGTTTCCTTACCTGAAGGTGAGGATAACAATTCCTACCTCATGCATTGGAAAGAAGGAGTTGATGAGATTAAAGATTAAAAGTAGAAGCCATCAGAAACCTGTCCCTATTAGGTCACACCAGCTGCCCTCCTCTGAGTTCCCATGGGACGCTCACATTTTCTTTTTCTTTTTTAAAAAATTTATGTATTTGACATAAGGTCTCATATGCAACTCGGACTCAGAGTGATCCTTCTGTTTCAGGCTCCCCAGTGCTGAGATTACAGGCATGCGCCACCATGTCCCATGTTAGTGGTTGGCTTGGCGCACCCAGGGCAGGGCCAGCAGGGCATGTGGTGCTAGGGATAGAACCCAGATCCTTGCACTTGCCTACTGTTTAAAGGTGTGTTAGTCAGAATAAGTTAGGTTACGCTGTGATAATGAGCAGCCTGCAATGTTGAGTAACTTACAGTGACAAAGGTTCATTTCTCGCGTACCCTGTATCCATCACACAGGCTGGCCAACGATCCAGCGTTCTCTTCACTCTAGCACTGAGTCTGAGAGTATAACCTGTTTCCTGGGGGATTGTTGGCTGTCATGAGAGAGGAAAGAGAAAAATACATTAACCAAGGTGTTGCCTCAGGGCTTTGCCCGGAAGAGGCACCTATTCTGACCTCACCATTCAAAGAAAGCCACTGACCACACCATTTGCACAGACAGAGGCTGTACCCTCCCTGGAGCACAGCAGCAGTGGGGGGGAGGGGCATGAACACTGCGGGGGGGGGGGCGCGCTATGTCCCCTGCTGACCTGAGAGCTTCTGGAGCCCAGGGGCAGGACGCGGGCCACAGCTGCGCCTGAGCCCACCACGGCATGCTCAAGCTCTGCTGATGCGACCCTTGCTCCAGCTGGTGCTCCTGGCTGCCTCCATGCCACTTCCCAGTAGAGGCCTCTTCCAGGGCCTGTTCCTATAGGAAGTGTTGAGGCTGCTGCAGACAGGGACACCCCCACAGGTGAGAATAGAAAAGAAACTAAAAGACAAGAGAGAAGCGAGCAGTGCGCTCCGTCAGCCCCAACTCGCAGCTGAGTCTGCCCTGAGCTGCAGGGGCACCCGGGCAGGGCTGGGCCGGAGAAGAACAATTGAGGGAGCCACATCCAAGGGGGTGCTGAGAAGCAGGCGGCTGCCGGGGGATCGGAGCTACCTCCTCCGGCAAGAGCAAGCCAACAGTCTGCGCTACACGGCTTCTCACTTTTTAATGGTACTGAGTTACACGCCTAGACCACCCCGCCAACACACACACAAAGAAAAGCTTGTTTTTTAAATTTTGAGACTGGGTCTCACTAACTCAGTTACCTAAACTGTGGTCAAACTAGCACCTGTCCTGCCTCAGCCTCTCAGCACGCTGGGATCACAGGCATGCCCGCCTCACCCTACTCCACCGGCAGTGTTTGCTGAGGGGCTTTCTCTCTCCAGGGTCCCTTTCCCTGACCCATATCTACAGCACACAGGCCTCTTGTCCTACAGACTCCTCCCACCACCTCCTCCCCAAGCTCCCAGAGCCCTGGAGACCCCACAAGGCCCACACTATCTCGGTGTCCCAGGCTGGCAGTGACATAGTTCCTCATTCCCCTCTGGTACCCCGCAACCCCAGCCAGGCTCTTCACCCATAGCAGGCAATGTGATTGGCGAATGCTCGTAAGCCCTGGATCTGAAAGTCCTCCATGCACCTCGCAGCTGGGACGCTTACAGTTGGGTAGCTATGAGCAAACTGCTAACCCTTTCTGAGACCCTGCTTCCACATGAGGAGTAGGCATGACCATCCACACTCTGGGAGTGACTTAGAAATAAATCTCATGCTACCTGGGGACCTGACGCTGACTTGTCCCTGGCACACGGGAAACGCCCAGCAATGCTTTTCCACCTGCACTATGGCGTTGTGAAGTTAGATTTCTTTTCTTTTCTTCTCTTTTTTAAAATGTATTTAGTATAGGGCCTTACTACACAGATCAGACTCATAGTGATCCTCCTGATTTCAGCCTCCCAAGCACTAGGATTACAGGACTGCGCCACCATACCCAGTCTCATTTGCTGTCTCAGTGCACCCCGGGGGCAGGGCCCGCTCTGCACGCCTGGGATGGGACTCCAGTCCTTGTATCTGTCTAAGCAGGTGCTTTAATCTGCTAAGCTATCTGGCCAGCCCTTGTGACGTTGGATTTTCCAGTTTAAGCAAGAGCACTTACAGGACAGGGATCCTAGCTATGTCCCAGCACCAAGAGAGTCTGTAAGCTCCTAGGAGGGGTAAGTGCAATGGGAGTCACAGCCAGGGCTGATAGCCCTCGCCTGGAATCCAGCACTCTGGAAGGCTGAGGCAGGAGTATAACAAGTTTGAGCCTAGCACAGGCAACTTAGCAACTCGGCAAGACCCCATGTCAAAATAAAAAGAGTTGGGCACATTGCTCAGGGCAGAGGCCCTGGGTTCAGTCCCTACTACCAAAAATAAAAATTCCAGCCAGGGCAGCAAGGGTGAATTTCTAAGCATCGGGCAGGCAAGGTGGGCACCCCTGCGTGGGAGCTGGAGGAGGTGCGGCGAGCTCCCAGCCAGCCTCTGCGGTGGGATGGATTGCTCATCTCTGGCTGCCTGGTCCACTTGCACCTCTGGAAACTGAGACCCCTGGCTTGGAGGCAGGGCCACCCGGCTCCTCACTCAGGTCCGGCTGGCTGCAGCGGCGGGAGGTAGCACCATCCTCTTCACAGGGGAAGGCCATCCCCACGGGCTGCATTCCCTGGCCCCACGCCCGGCTGTGCGTAATCGCCCGGGCCACTCTCGTTACCTAATGCTTTCCTAATCGGCAGTTTACGCAAGCCCCAGTCCGAATCTCTGAGAACACCCGGAGCACGCCGCCCTGCCAGGCCCCTCCCTGGCCTGCAAGCTGCTTTCGGAGGTGACTTCATCGCCGCGGTGCCCACCAGTGACCAGAAGCTGGGCCACCTCTCAGGCCACGAAGGAGCCCGCAGGCTGCACGCTCGCTCCTACCCAACATCGGCACCAGGACTAGGGACTCTTCTCCATGGACAGCAGGCAAGGTCTACACCTTTCATCTTCTGGTTTCTAAAGCAGGGCTTCCAACAGACGGTGCAAGAAGGACTGGGCCCTCAGTCTAAAAACGAATCCTGACCCTTCCTCCAACCACACAGAAAGGGATGCTCAGAAAGGATCACCACCCGAAATGTAAATGCTCAAACTATAAAACTTGCAGAAGAAAATCAGTGGAAGACACCATCCTATAATCTATGGATAAGGAAAAATCCCTTAGGACTAGAAAATACATGAGCCAGAAAGAAAACAGTGATAAATTGGGCTCTTCCATAAAAATATAAAACTTCACCTCTTCAAAAGACCTTAAAAAAGACAAGCCATAGCCGGGGAGGCCCTATTTGCAAGAACATATATTGCACAAAAGCCTGCAGCTGGCACATAAAAGCACTCCTGCCACTCACTAAGGAAACAAACATCCCAATTTAAAAATAGCCAAATACTGAAGCAGATACTTCACTGGGAAAGAGATGCCGATGTCAAATGAGCGTTTTGAAAAGATATTCAACCGCATTAGTCATCAGGAAAAGGGAAATTAGAACACAATGAGATGCCACTACATGTCTGCTAGAATGGCTAAATATAGATGCACACATAAATAAATAAAATCAGCATCCAAAAGAGTCTGGTCATAGGACCCAGAGCCCTCATGCGCCTGTGTGGCTACCCAAGTCTACAGGTGATCTGCCCCTGGCCCCTTAACAGTAGAGTGTTTTACCAACCCATGCGTAGCCTCCTATTTACTCTAAATCATGTCTGCTTTTAGAAAGTCTATGTAAACAGTTGTTACACTTGATTGTTCAGGAAATAATGAAAGAAAATTGTATGTGTACGGTACAGATGTGAATTTTCTTCTAATATTTTTGTTTGTTTGCTTTGGCTTTTTGAGACAGTGTTGTTAAGTAGTTGAGGCTGGCCTTGAACTCACTATGTACCCCAGGCTGGCCTCCAACTCACAGAGATCCTCCTGCCTCAGTTCTCCAACTGCTGGGTTTACTGGGCGGCGTGGACCACCACACCAGGATTCTCCAGTGTTTCTGACCCATAGTTGGTTGCATCTGTGGCTAGAACCCCTGGGTAAGGGATGAACCATAAATACAAATGAAGTTCAGTGACAATCCTAAGTGTTGCCACATATATGGAAGCTGGAACATGCCTCCAGAGCTGTAGGGCCACAAAACGGTGCAGTCACTTGAGAAAACAATTTCATTGTGTCTCCCCAAGCCAGAATAAGCCCCAGCAATCTGCACCCAAGGAAAATGCAAACGTGTCCACACAAGAACACACACGAATGGTTGTGGCAGCTTTGTAATGATTCTCAGGAGAACCAGCCAGCTGTCCACTGTGGAAGAGGGGCTCATACTCAGCCACAAGAACAGACCACTAGCCAGGCGAGGTGGCACACACCTCCCATCGCAGCACTTAGGCAGCTGACGTGGAAAGATCAATGCAAGTTCGAAGCCATCCTGGGCTCCAAACTGCACACTGAGCAATCCCAAAGCTCCAGGCAGAATCAGGGTGACTGTGGGAAGCTGTAGGAGAGAGGAGAAGTTCTCGGGAGAACCACCCAGCTGGGCTGTGAGTCTAAAACTGAATCCTTGACCCTTGGAAGCTAGAACGTGCATACGGAGCTGTAGGGACACAAAACATTGCATTCACTTGGAAAACAATTGTACTGTGTCTCCCCCAGCCTCTCTGTGGTGAGGAAGACATCTGCTCTATGATCCAGGGAACTTATGGGCACATCCTTGTGTCCACTCTTATCTAGCTGCTGCTGGGCACAGGCCAGTTTTATCACAGGAGAATGATAGCTTGTTATGACTCCAGAATAACATAAAATTAAACCACTAGTCATTGAATGGGAGGGAGCTATCCTTCTCATTATGAAGATGAAATTATACCAACAGCAGTAATCACCAGGGGCCAGGCACCGTCCAAAGAAAGCTGCACACAAGGTCAGGTGTGGTGGCACACGCCTGTAATGCCAGCACTTGGAGGCTGAGGCAGGAAGATCATTGTGAGTTCGAGACCAGCCTAGGCAACAAAGTGAGCGCAAGGTCAGCCTGAACTGCATAGGGACACCCTGTCTCAAAAAGATAGAAAGAAAAGGAAGGAAGGAAGGAAGGAAGGAAGGAAGGAAGGAAGGAAGGAAGGAGAAGGGAAGGGAAG
>NDGN011462364.1:0-24359 GCA_002564285.1 Tympanoctomys barrerae
ACTCAGGCCCTTGTGCTTGCCAGGGAAGTGCTTATTCCACTGAGCCATCTCCCCAGCCCCAAGGGCTTCCTTTTTGAGTGATGGGATGTTCTGGAATTAGATGTGGAGGCACAGCTTGTGAAAGTACTAAGTACCAATGAAGTACCTAAAGAAGAACCGCCCCCACGGGAGGCCCAAGACTCCTGGGACCCTTAGCAGCTCTGCTGACAGAAGAAGAAATGGAGGGCCAGGTGCAAGGTGACCTGGCGCTGCTAGAGTCTCTTCATCCTCCTGTCCCTACAGAGACCTTGTGTCCGTCCTGCAGAGGTGGCAGCGCTTGGGCTCTCAGCCACATGCCCAGGGGGACCTCCCCGGTCATGAGACGGAAGGGGCATGACCCTCACCGCTGTGCACGGCGATGACAGGCCGGTGGTGCTGGGTGAAGCTGGAGAGGCGGGGTGAGTCCTGGGGGGATGGGCTGTTGAACGGGGACTTGTCCATCTCCGTCTTCTTCACTGGGGAGGACATGCCTAGGGGTGGGGACAAGGGAGTCACAGGCAGCCGTGTTCCCAGGGTCCCTGGGGCCACGTTGAGAGTCAGCGCCAACATGCTGGTGAGGCCATTCTGCCTCCCACAGCCCCAGAGCCTGCCGGTGGGCAGGAAGCCCATTTCACAGAAGAGCAAACTGAGGCCTGGAGAGGATGTGGTACGGCCCTGGGCCAGGTAACTGGTTACTGACAGGAGCCTCTGCATGTCCCAGGGGAAGCCTGTGAGCTCAGGGCCTGGTCCACCGCACCCTCACCCTGATTCCAGCGTGGCCTGCTGCACCCATGGGAGCCTCCCTACCTGCCCCGCTACCCTTGAAGAGGCCTGGGCCCAGCGAACAAATGAATGAAAAGGTGCCTGAGAGACGCAGGTAGGCACATCGCCCCACTCCTATCCGGTGCAGTGCAGGAACGTGCGCTGGGCACAGTGACCCAGGACTGCCAGCTGTCACCCTGCCAGTGACACCCATGCTGCCAGATGCAGGGGCACTGGCATTTCCCAGGGGGTTCTGCTGCAACCAGGCTGTGGTGACTGGGGCTGGCACAGAGGATTCAGGGTCCCCGAGCATCTTCACCTCCTCCCTCGAAAGTTAATCCAGAACCCGGCTGGGGGCCCTGAGGCAGGGGCGGCTGGGGGCTGCCTGGGTGCAGTGACGCTGCAGGCCCTCAGTGTCTCCGTGGGCCCATCTGTGAAGTGGGCATTTGGGGACCCACAGAAGCTGGCATGGCACAGTGCCCGGCGGTGGCCAGGGTGCAGCCCATGCTTCCCACCGAGCTCAACATCCCAGTGTGGAGCACACAAGGCCTGGGGACACCCGCATGCCCGCCTGCCCCCCAGCACCCAAGATAAAAATGATTTTTAACATTGGCTTTCAACTCTGGCAACTGAATTTTTCTCCACCTGTCTGAAATTCTTAAAGGTTCTCCCCTGGGTCTCGGAGTCTGAGGGTGTCATCCACTGGGGCATCATGGGCACTGCAGGATGCTGAGCTGTGGCCCTGGCCTCTGCAGGCTGAAGGGCAGGAGCTCCCCTGGTGTGATAACCACTGATGTCCCCAGACATGGCCCAGTGTCCTGTGGGGCCCCCCGCTGCTTCCGCCTCCCTTTCCCTTCTCCCCTATCCTGGCTTCCTGTCTAGACAGCCCCCAATTAGTTGCTCATTACAGCCACTAAGCTGATTAGTCGGCTCCTCCTGACTCGGCCCTGGGTCTGCTCCTGGCAGCCCAGAGAACGCCCTGCTGCAGTGGCCGCCCTGGCTGGGCCCTCAGTCTCAGCACCCCTTCGGCCACCTGGTGCAGTCTCAGGGACCTCCAGGCCTCTGGAAACCTATGCCATCAGCTCTCTGCTCAGTGGCCTCTGTGGCTGTGGATGCCACATTTCTCCTCTCAAGCCTGTTCCTCAACCTCATACAGGGTGACTCCGCTGACCCTTGCACAGTGAGCTGGTGACCCTGGCCATGCCAATGGGGACAGATATAGGGGCAGAAAGGGGAAGCCCCAGACCTCAGGGCTCAGGTATTTGCTGTGAGACCTTGGCACCTTCCGCCATCTGTCCTCTGGTGAATGGCCTCGGCAAGGGTGAGGTGGTGGAGGGGACCCCTGGGGACAGGCCACCTGTGTCTCAGCAAGGCCAGCTGCTATGCAGGGATGGCCAGGAGGGGGCAATGTCACCTCTCTGAGCCTTGGGGTTCCCCTTTGCAAACTGAGGTGCTCTTTACATGCCCATCAATGATGGGGCAGAAACGATCACCTAGTATCTACTTAGTGGCAGAATCCTTGATTTTGAGACAGCCACTGACAGCATAGAGTAAGACAACATTCCCCCAGCATCCAGCAGAGCCGACTATGCTAGCAGCTCCTGGGCACAGAGACAAACAGAGGAGGCAAATGCCACTTCTGAGAATAATCTTGAAAGGAAGAAGGGGACACTTGACACCTTCCTTCTCCCAACCCATTTTCTTTTGGCTGGATGAAATGTAGACATGATGGCAATCATGTTGGGCCATGAGGTGGGAATAAAGTACATATTTGGCAGAACATAAGGCAGGCGCCCCAAGCCCTCACACCATACTTCCCAGGGCTGCTAACCCCTGGACAAGTACCCGTAGTGGGAAAGAACGTGCTGGCCTTTAAGTTATACGTCTCAAAAGTCCTACATAATTCCCACACGAGCTTATTAGGGGAGTACTTCAGGGACGAATTTCTCCAATTTGTAGGTGAGGAAACTAAGGCTCAGGGAGGGTATAGTGGGGTCACCAGGCAAACGCAGGGGCTGGGCTATGCCCCTAGGTAGGTAGGTGGCTGTGGGAATCCCAGCTAGGATACCGCAGAATAAAGGACTACCTAGGGCAGTACTTCTACAATCACGGGGTGCCAGCCCCATAGCACAGGCATTTTGCACACCCGTTTCCAAAACCCAGTGGCCAGCCCACTAGAGAGCAGAATTTTCTGTGATGGGGATGGATTTTTGTTTGTTTTGCTTTTTTGAGACAGTCTCACTACCCAGTTCCAGGCTGGCCTTGGAACTCTAGCGATCCTCACGCCTCAGGCTCTGCAGCGCTGGGATGACAGGCGTGCGCCACCACACCTGGCGGAAGGCAGAATTTTAAGGTCAAAGGGATTCTTTCAGATGAGAACTAGGGTGGAGGTTAGAACCCCAAAGGGAAATCTTTGGAGAAATCCCTGACAGAGATAGCAGGTTAACAGAGAAGTCCAAGGAACTATCCTTGAACAGAAAAGCGACCCTACGCAACAGGAGCTGCGCACAAAGGTCACCTGGAGCCGACTCCGGAACAGACAGCCATAGGACAAAGCTTCCCTGAAAGGGACGCGGTGGACTCGAGACAGACCACAGACCAAGTGGGGATCCCTAAATGACATTCTATAGAGACCCCAGGAAAAAGCACTCTGAAGATCCGATTCTCTGAGTTAATTTTCCTGAGTCTTTGGGCTCAGGAACCCCAAAGACAAGAGGGTTTAACAGTAAGGGTCAGGAAAATTCACCAAGGGAAAAAGGTCTGCACTTTTCCTCCTGAGCGGAACCAAATAGCTGGGAGAACGCGTGAGCCTAAACTTCATTTCCAAATGCGCGCAGCCACTGACACTACAACTCCCATGAGTCCCCTGAGCTCCGGGTCGGCTTCCTACTCGAAACGCTCGCGCAGTGTTTGCCGGGATATGTAGTCCTAGTTGCTGTGACCCCGACCGGAAGGCAAGCTCCCTCATCTCCCGCCGTCAGCACTACCTCCTTCCATGTCCTCTGTCCAGTTGCGGCTGCTACTCGTGGGAGAACTAGGCGAAGTGTAGTAGTCGCCGCCGGGGCTCGTGTCCACGTCCTCCTCCATAGACCCCGATTTGTGCCTCTTGCTCCTAAAGGGTGAGGGAGAAGACAGTTACCATGGAGACAGGGACAGGTTGACGGCGGGTTTGCTAACTTCCGGTTCCGGGAGGAGCGGGACTAGGAGGTACTATCGCGAGATATCACGAGAGCCAAGGCCTTTCAGCCTGTTCACCCTTAACACCTGTTCCAACCTGCCTGTTATTTGCACGGGATGCACGGGACACCCGGGACACCTGGGGACAGAGGCGGGAGGGGTTCTACCAAGGTCCCACTGCAAATTAACAGGGTAGAAATTAAAATCCAGGTTGCTTGCCCTAAAGGCATTTTGCAGATGGGGAAACTGAGGCAATGTGACCAACTCCCTGAAGGGGTATCTCAGCAGAAATCTGCGACTGCGTCCTCAGGTGACTCCCAAGGGCTGGCTGGGCCAGCAGGACTTGCCCAAGTGGGCTACAAGGGATAGGGAAAAGGGGTACTGGGGTTGGGTTTTAAAGGATGAATAGGAGTCCCTGGTGGAATGAGAAAACAGGTATTCTAGGGGAGGGCTGAGCCAGCTGGGGGTACAGGGAGTGGGCCTGTGGGTGGGACCATGCAGTGTTCAGAGGCCTGGGCAACATACCCGCTGGAAGAGGTGCTGGGTAGCGTTCTTCTCATGCCGGTGCTGGTTGGATTCAGGTCGTAGGCCAAGTGCCCTTGAAGCTCTCCCAGAGAGAAGTTGGGACCCGTTCCGGTCACTACAGGTGCTGAACAGGGCAAGGGAGAGGCGCATGAGGGAGGCTGTGGAGGGCCTTCCGGGGCCTCTTCCAAACAGGGGTGGGGGCGCTCCCCAGTTGGCTGGCTCTGATGTGGCCCAAGCCTGCCTCTGCCTATGGGTCAAAAAGGCTGCAGAAGGAGGCCAAGTGCAAGGTGGAGGCCAAGCCTGTGGTGGAGGCCAGGTTCTGACAGGGAGGGCGCTGGGCGGGTTCAGGCCAGGGGCGTCCAGGAGGTGCAGCCCCCAGCAAGGCCATGGCAAGGTAGAGGACAGGAGGGGAGTGGCTTCAGGACGTCCTGACGTCTGTCCGTCCTCGTCTTTACAGCACTAGGAATGGAACCCAGGGCCTCTCTCCTGAGCTCCCTCTTCCTGGTTTCATTTATTTATTCTATTGTCCCCCAGCTGCCCAGGCTGGGTAGACACTGTGATACTCCTCCCTCAGCCCCCTCAGCCTGGGGCGTGTGAGCTGAGTGTGGGCCCTCGGGCAGGCTTGGTCACCTCCCTTCTTAGGAGCCGGGAATGGGGACAGGGAAACCTCCGAGCCTTCTCCTTCTCCCAGCACAGGGACCTCAGGGACACTTACTCCGAGACACTTGGAT
This sequence comes from Tympanoctomys barrerae, assembly GCA_002564285.1. Classification (NCBI taxonomy): domain Eukaryota; kingdom Metazoa; phylum Chordata; class Mammalia; order Rodentia; family Octodontidae; genus Tympanoctomys; species Tympanoctomys barrerae. The sequence goes on from NDGN011462364.1 coordinate 5,214, forward strand.
GAGTTCGGTGACACTGAACACACCAGAGGTGACAAAGCTTTCCTGGAAATCAGTCGTGTCTGGAATGGAGAGAGCGGGGTCAGCAGAACCTGCGCTGATGGGGACCCACTTCTGGGGTCTGGAGACTGGCTGACCCCCAAAGCTGGGCCAGAGCTGCCACCAAACCTGGGCGTCCTGGAATAGCCCTGCCCTGCCCGAGTCAGGACACGCAACCAGCAAGTGTGCGGTGCCCACTGTGGACAGGACAGACGCAGCGAGGCCCAGCCACGGGGAGGAGCACCCAGCCGGGAAGAAGACCAGCACTGCTGTGAGGCATGGACGCCCAGGACAGGCCACCCCAGAGACAGGACGAGGACTCACGAGTGTTGTGTCGAGGGAGACAGCTCCTGGGCACAGATGGGGCTTCCTACTGGGGCAGTGGAATGTTCTGGAACCACATAGTGGTGATGGCTGCACAGCCTTGTGACTATACTCAATGACATTAACTCGTAGACTTCAAAATGGCAAAGGTGGTAACCTACAGGATGTGCGTTTTGTCACAGTGATTTTTTTTTTTTTTTTTTTTTTTTTTGGTGGAACCGGGGGTTGAACTCAGGCCCTTATTCTAATGAGCCATCTCCCTGGCCCAGACACAGTGAATTTTTAAAAAATAAAAGCTTGAGAAGTCAAAGAGGGACAAGGGAGGGTAGAGAGGCAGACAGAGCCTTTTCACAGAGAGAGCTCAGAGCGGGTGGGGCTCCCTGACAGCGCGACACTGCAGGAGCAGGCAGAGAAGAAGAAATCTAGAATCTGTGGGGCAGGGAGCACTGCACCTGCCGACACCCATCAAGTCAGGAGCTGCTGTTTTTCTTTTTTTTTTTGGTACTGGGCATTGAAGGACCCTGCACTTGCCAGGCAAGCACTTATTCTACTGAGCTTTCTCCCCCGCCCTGCTTTGTTTTGTTCTTATTGAGACTGGGACTCCCAGGCTGGCCTCAAACTTGAGATCCTCCTGCCTCAGCCTTCTGCCTGCTACTATTACAGGCGTGGGTCACCGCATCTAGCTAGATGGGAGGCTTTTCTTTCTTTCTTTCTTTTTGGTACTGGGAATTGAACTCAGGGTCTCATAGATAGGAGGCTTTTTAAAATTTTTTTATTTTTTTATTTTTTGCAGAACTGGGGATTGAACTCAGGGCCTTGAGCTTGCCAGGCAAGCGCTTATTCTACTGAACTATCTCCCTGCCCTCCCCCAACAGGAGGCTTTTAAACGTGATGATTTTCTCCCTCACTGTGGACAGCAGGAGACTGGCCCATGCTAAGGTCCTGAAGTTGAAGGCCTTGGGCAAGCTGAAAGCGAGAGTGGGGCCCCTGCCACAGTGGGACTGGCAGCTCCTGGCTTTGTCACATTGGTGGGGACAGTTCCTGTCCTGGCCCCCAGGGGGCAGCACGGACTATAGCATGCTCTCCCTCCCTTCCTCCCCTTCCCTGTTCCCTTCTTTTCTCCCTCCCTTTCCCCCTCTTTATCCCTCCCTCCTCCTCTCCCTCCCTCCCTCTCTCCCTCTTTGCTGTATTGGGGGTGGAACCCAGGGCTTCCACACGAGCTCCACCCACAGCCTTTATGTTTTGAGACAGGGTCTTACTAAGTCACTAAAGTGCCCAGGGCAGGTCTCAAACTCAGGACCCTCCTGCCTCAGCCTCCCGGGTCCCCAGGACCCCAGGCGGGCGCTTCATATCATTTGCGGACATCTCAGGGACGGCAGGGCGGTGGCTGTCCGGGAGCCTAGGGGAAGTGGCCGGAGCGTTTCCTGCTGACCCAGCTGGGCTGCTGGCGTGGACGTGGCCCCGCTGCCCTCCCTGTGGCCGGCCGGGGTTTCCTGTTTGTGCTGGGCCCGCCCAGCTGTCTCCGGGGGACTCCCTGGCGGGGAGAGGACGAGATTTCCTCTGGCAGACACCGCTGTCCCCGCCTCCCCAACATCTGGCTTGCAGGGGGCGCCTGCGAGGCGGGAGCTTTCTCCTGCCCAGCGCTCCTATTTCTCTCTGCCCCTCCTCCTCCCTCTCTTCCCACAGAACCTGAGCACCTGCTGCGTGCCAGGCCTCCTCTCAGGGATCGAGGGGACAGGCAAGCAGGTAGACTCCGCCCCTGTGGAGGGGACACCCTTTGGGGGGAAATAAGGGAACGCCTAGGCCGGTGCTGAGCACCCACACAAACACATACGCAACCATTAACTTCCTCGGGAGGAGACAAAACAGAGGGCCGCGGCCGCTGGAGCACAGCCCAGGGAGATGGAGCAAGATGCACAGTTATTAAAAAAAAAAGATGCACAGTTAGCTGGCCGGAAGGCAAGCAAGGGGCGTGCAAGGGAGCTGTACGACCGGAGGCGGGGATCCACAGTGGGAGCCGCGAGAGGTGAGGGCAGGGCAGGGAGGACTGGCTCGGCGCTCGCGGCGCCCCCTGCTGGCCGCTTCGGGGAGGGCGGGCTGTGGAGAGGGGTGACAGGACGGCCTTTGTCGCACCCGCTCGGCCGCATCCTGTGAACGACCTTGCCCAGCTGCCGACGCCTTGAACTCACCCAGAGTGATGGGCTTGCTGTCCTCCTGCTCCGAGCCCATCCCTGCTCGGGGACTGCCACTCTGCTCCGCATCTGCAAGGCAAGAAATTGGTGATGTGGCAGGGACCTTGTCCAAGGCCTTGGGCCCCTGGAGCCTTGATAGACCAGGTTCAAATCCTAGTCTTGCCTGTTGTGTCGTGGTTCTGGGACTGACCTCAGGGCCTTGGCACTGAGCTCCATCCCCCGCCGGTTTGCTTTATTTTTGAGATAAGGTCTCACTAAGTGGCTAAGTTGTCCAGGCTGAGCTGGAACTTGAGATCCTCCTGCCTCAGCCTTCCAGAGTGCTAGAATCACAGGCATGAGTCACCAGCCCTGGAAAACTGGCTCCAGCTTTGCCATTTTTGTGCTGTGTGTCCCTGGGCAAGTCCCTTGCCCTATCTGAGTGTTCCTGAGAAATGAAGTTAATTCCAGGAGGACAACTCTTCATTCAGCATCGTTAATCTTCTGTCTGTTTTACAGGTGGTGTAGAGGTGACTCCTTGGGCCTCTCTGGTCCCCTGGCCTCCATTTCTGCCCCTGTGGCCCTGGGGACCTGGCCCTTGGTCTCCGGCTCTTATTCCGGGAGCCAAGGGGCAGCTGTCTGAGGCTGCAGTGCCCTCATCCGCCCGGTGCTTTCTCTCCATCTTATCTAAAAATAATCAGGCTACTTGGCAGGAAAGAGAGAGAGAGAGAGAGAGAGAGAGAGAGAGAGAGAGAGTGAGTCGCTGAGCTCAGCATTTCAGCATTCTCGGCTCCCGCAGCCGGGGTCCGGCACTGGCCCCTCTGCAGGGCCTGGGCTGCGGGTGGCACCACGCAGGGCACTGTGCGCTGTGTGCGTGAAGGTGGTAGGCACAGCGCACATAAGGGGCCCTTGGGGGACACGGGGGTCCCTGTAAGCAGCAGTGTCCGCTGCATGAGCAGGAATAGTGTTTTGCTTATTCCTTTTGCAATCCTGGGGGTGGAACCCAGGGCCTTCGCGTTGAGCTGTACCCCCAGCCCTTTTTAGTTTTTTAATTTTGAGCCAGGGTTTTGCTGAATTGCCCAGTCTGGGTTCAAACTTGAGATTCTTCTGCCTCAGCTTCCCAGAGTGCTGAGATGACAGGCATGCGTCCCCGGACCTAGCCTATTATTAATCATTATTATTATTATTATATCTTCAAGACAACCATGAGTATGGTATTTTCTTTATCTCATGTAATATCCTAAAGACAGCCTTCAACCCAGCACTGCTGCTGGATGAGGAAAACAGGGTGACAAGAGGGGCGCCCCACCCAGGGCTCGATGCTCTTCATCTCCCGGGCGGGAGCTGCTAACTGGTCTATGGTGGGCACAGCTAGGCCTGGGGGTGCGTGCCTACCATCTCAGCACTCCAGGAGGCTGAGGCAGGAGGATCTCAAGTTCCACCCTGGCCCAGGCAATGGAGCTCATTAGTGAGGCCCTGTTTCAAAGTTTAAAAACAGGTGGGAATGGAGCTCAGTGCAAAGGCCCTGCGTTCTGTCCCAGCACCATGCGTGCACACACACACATGGGTACGGGCGCGGGTACGGCCTCAAGCAGCATGGCAGCATCCCAGGCCTCAGCTCCGCAGTCCAGGTGAGCAGCGCTGGGGTAGCCTCGCTCAGCTGGGCTTTGCCCCTGGCTGAAGCTGGGCAGGGCTGACTCGAGGAGGCCTGGCGGCTCTCCGCCTGGGCAGCATGGCCCTTGGAGCCAGCCAGGCCACTTGGATGCTGTGGCCGGGCCACTGTGTTGGGAAGGGTCCAGCTGGGCAACCGACTGCCAGACTCGGCACGGGACCCTCTTCTGAAGGCCGGCTTGCCCAGCTGGCGCTGCCAGCACTTCCTGGAGGAGGCCATGTTCCCTGGACACCTGCTAAGCCCATGCCCAGGGCCCAGGGCTCGTGCCTGCGCCCGTACCTTGTGCCTCCCCGCAGGCCAGGAAGTAACCAGAACCACAGCCCCTGCCTGCAGGCCGCACAGAAGGGGGAGAGGCCCGGCCCGGCACACGCCTGTCAGCCCGGCCCTCAGGAGGCAGAGGCAGGAGGATCGCAAGTTGAGCCAAGCCAGGCCTAGGCAACTCAGTGAGAAGTCGCTGTCTGTACCAAAATCCTTAGAAGAGAAAAAGCATTCTGACATCCACACACTCCCATGCGCCCTGAGGAGGGCAGAGCGCTCCACGTCCATCTGGCGTGGGGCTGGAAGGGCCACACACCGGCTAACGTCCAGCTCCCCGAGGTGCTCCCTGGGGCAGGGAGCCGGCTGAGGCCCAGGGCAGCCCCCCTGAAGCAGCTCTGCCTCCCTCAGGATTCCGCTCCTGGGTGATTCTGCCCGCTGGGGGATCCTGGGCCGTGTCTGGGGACATCTGTAGCTGTCACACTGGGGGTGTCCCTGGCCTGGAGCAGGTGGGGCCAGGGACACTGCTCAGCATCCTGCAGGGCCCGGGACACCCACAGAGCACACAGAGCTGAGAATGAGAACCAGGCCTGGGCCTGTCCCTGCGTCCCTGGCTGTGGGACAGGGGAAGGTGGTGAAATATGTTTTAAATGCACAATGCACAGGGTACAAGCAGATCTATGATCTGCCCGTGCCAGCAAAGTTTCACAGGGCAGAGAGGCCGAGGGCCACATACTGCCCACCCCACCCCATTCTGGCCCCTGGTATACAGTAGGTGCTCCATAAATGTACATCTCTGAACAATCTCTCTAAGGCCTTCTGCAAATGCTGTTTTGGAGGACCAGGGTGTCTTCACCTGAAGTCCCCTGAAGGACTATTACACAAGTTTGCTGCAGATGGGTAGAGTAAGTGAGGTCACAGGTTTGGGCTCCCCCCTGTTGCTGTGGCCAGCTCTAGGCTTCATGGCCCCTCACTCCCCACACATCTCCCCCTTGGAGTGAACACAGAGCTCTCTACGTGCCAGGCACTCAGCAAAGACAGTCACACTTGGCCGGGGGAGACAGCTCCGCCGCACACTTGCCTGCCTGGCAAGCACAAGGTCCTGAGTTCAATCCCCAATACCAAAAGACAAGAAAAAAGAAAAGACAGTCACACTCACGCTAGTATAAATGAGATCCTGGCCCTTGGCAGCTGCTTGGTCACATCCCAAGTCTGGGTGGGGACTCTGTGGGGCCCAGACGGCCACGCCCCCTGTAGCTCTGCTCACACAAACACGCAATCACGGGCAGCGGCAGCAACGTAGACTGGGCCGCACCGCTCAGCGTACAGACTGTTCCTTCCTGTCTGTGGCTACGGGCCCAAATTTGGTCTGTCGCAGCTCAGGACAAAGGCGCTGTGGCAGGGGCTGCAGCCCGGCCCTTCCTCGGTCCTGGAGGCTGTGCTTCTGCCGGTCCCGGTCTGGGTTGTGGCTGGAGGTCGCCACGGGACCCCCGAGTCCACTGGCGGATGACAGGGACATGGCAGTACAGCAGGGGCCTGGGCAGCTCCACAGGCCGAGCACTCTGCCTCCTGCTGGGAGCTGGCTGCGTCCCAGACAGCAAGTGCAAAGGTCCTGGGGCAGGGGCGGGCAGACACGGGAGGGCCACAGAGAGGCCACAGGGCAAGCGTGGGCACCAGGGCCAACGCAAGGAGGTAAGAGGATGGAGCTCCCTCCAGGCCACTCGGGCCAGAAGGAGAGCTCAGGCTTACTCTACAGCAGTGCCAGGTGTGGCTCAGCCAGTGCGTATTTGTTTTTCCCCAGTACTACACAAAGAATCCAGGGCCTCTGCATCCTCAGCCCTTTTCATTGTTTATTTTGTGACAGGGTCTTGCTAAGTTGCTAAGTTTCCCAGGCTGGGCTACAACATGCAATCCTCCTGCCTCAGCCTCCCAAGTGCCGGGATGGTGGGTGTGTGGCACTGTGGCCGGCATGTTCTGTAAGTCTCTGGCTGCTCATGTGGAGAAACTGGAAGCCCCGAGTGCCGGGTGGGACGGGCCTCAAAGTGGGAAAGCCGCTACAGGAAACAGCCGGGAGGGTCCTCGAAACACTAGGTACAGAACCATCACGCTACTCTCCTCCATCCCAAGGGGTCCACCTAACTGACTCGAAAATGGTGTGCAAATAGATGCTCTCAGTAGTGGAGCTCACGGCAGGCCAAAGGGGGGGATGGCCCAGGGACCAGAGTGGGCGACACCGCTGCCTGTGTGCTGGAATACTACTCAGGCAAGAAAAGCAGCCCAGCTGTGGCAATCGCTGCACAGTGGCCGGACCTTGAGGACGCCGTGCTCAGGGAGAGACGCCTGACACAGAAGACGCACGGTGTGGGCTCAGGATGGGAGATGCCTGGGACAGGCGACTCCAGAGATAGGAAGTGGACTCAGGTGTGGGGGCTGGGAAGGAATGGAAGCCAGGGTTTTCTGGGACAGGCTCAGTTTAGGAAGGTAAGAAAGGGCTGAAGGTGGACGGCCGCGAGAGCTACACAGCCGTGGGGCTATGGTCAATGCTGTGGAGCCGGGCACATAAAATATGGTTAAAATAAACTGGTATGGTGTTATACACCTATAGTTCCAGCACTTGGGGGAGGCTGAGGCAGGAGGATCGCCATGAGTTCAAGGCCAGCCTGGGTTACATAGTGAGATCCTATCTCACCCTCCCCACCCTGAAAAAGGGAAGAAATGGTTAGAGTGAGCAGTGCGAGTTACCCATGGTGGTTGAACACTATCTGGGGACGTCTGGCTGCCACGCGGCCCTGTAGCCACCAGCCCGGCCTGACCTAGTGGCCTGGGGACAGCCCCACAGGCCTCGTTGGTCTCAAGGAAGTCCCAGCCGTGCGCTCACTCGCTGCCTGGCAGGGGAGAGCCGGGCCTCTAGCTCCAGCCTGGCCCCTGCACAGCTGGCTCCGCCGCAGCCACGTCTGCCTCCCTCGGCCGCTGCGGCTGCCAAAGCGAGAGGCAAAGCCAGGCCCTGGAATCCCCGTGGCAGGCTCAGCCTGCTCGCCCCTGGCAGGCGCCGCCCGCAGTGCAAGCCCTGTCTACACTCCCTTGGCCAGATGGGGTGACCTCTGGCAGCGCAGAAACCAAGTCCTCCCCCGTGAGCTGGGCCCTCCCCCGCCCTCAGTTCCCGCCCTCGGAGGCCAGCCCTGCCCCGCCCCGCCCTGCTGCCCCAGGGCCTTTGCACAGCCTCCCTGCTGGCTGGCCCCGCCGCGGCCGACCTCATCCCCTCTCGGCTCACCCGCGATTTGTGTCTGCACAGCCCCGGCCCTGCGGGATGTGGGCTGGGAGCTGAGCCACGCGGGGTCTCGCCTGCTCGCGCCCCCTCGCCCCGCCCGGGTGCCCTGCGTGGTCGCTGTGTGCTCCCTCGGCCGCCAGCCCCTCCCCTGCTAGGAGTGCTGGTCCAAGTACAAAAGGACGTGCCTACTCTACTGAACACCAGGCCCTGCTCCCGGCAGGAACACCAGCGCTCGCTCCTACCCACAGGTCTCCTCCCTGCCCTTCCGAGGAGACCCCGAGGCCCCCTGGAGTCTGACACCCCGCAGAGAGAGCCACACTTTCCTTGGGCTTCCAGGGGCCTGGAAGGTCCCCAGAGGTGGACAGCCACCTGACATGGCCAGTGCTGTGTGACCTCACCAACAAGCGCTTGCCCTCTCTGAGCTTCCGTGGCTGACTACAGGCGCCCTAAAGCCCCCGCCACCACAGGGCCCTTCTCTAGGACAGCGGGACAAATCAGGAGGAAAGAGCAGCTGGGCGTGGGCGTGCACACTGTGGCCCTAGCACAGGGCGGGGGCTGGGGCAGGCGGGTGCCCTGAGTTCGAGGCCAGCCTGGGCTGTACTGTGTGCCCAAGGCCAGCCAGCACCGCTACGAGACTCTTTCTCAGAAAACAAAACAAAGCAAAACTAAAACTGAACTTTAAAAAAAAAAGAAAGAAAAAATTAAAGCAGCAGCGAGATCCAAGGTCCTGCGCTCGGCCCCGAGGCCCAGACATCTGCACAGGCCACGGCCCTGCCCGGAGTCTGGCCCACACTTTGCAGCTCCCTCCCAGGCGCTGGGCCACGGCCAAGCCCGGAACCGGGCCAAGGAATGGCGTCCAGAGCGGTTCCTTCCTCCTCTGGCTCTGGGCCCGGGGCCACCGTGGGCTGGGGTCCCGGCCCCCGCCTGCCCTGCCCCGCTGTCCGGCCGTCCCGCCCAGCTGCCTGCATCCTCATCTTTGAAAGCCCAGGTAGCCTGTGCCGTGGCCTGGTGGCCCAGCTCGGAGTCGGGGACACTTGGCAGGGACACCGGGGCGGCAGGCCAGGCAGGCCAGAGTGGCTGCGGGCCGCAGGGACGCTTGGGGGCCATGGCCAGGACTGGTCCTTGCCACAGCCGCTGCCACGGGACCAGGCCACCCGCCCTGGTGACATCACGCCTGGCGGCCATTTTCTGGCCTTCGGGTTCCAGATGCTTCTTGAGCCCAGCGGCCATTTTATGGGCTCAGCAGGGCCAGTGACGAGGCCAGGCCGGCGCTGTCCTGGACAGGCAGCTGCCACAAGCCACCCAGCCACTGGCCACCCAGCCAGCACAGCTCCCAAGCCCCTGAGGCCGTGAGCCACATGGATAAAAATACCCACTGGCCTGGCTACCACGGCTGCCACCGCTGTCCTGCCAATGTCAAGTGTGCGCTGGGACAGGGACAGGACGGGGACTGTGACGGGCGGCCTTAAAATAACCCACTGTTTACATCTGGAGTGAATTCTTGGCTTCCCCGCCGCCGTGCCACCCCCACCTTCCTGGCCTCGTGTCCCTCCCTCCCCTGTGCGTGCTGAGGGGATGGAGGTGTGACCAGCACTTACGGGGACACAGTGTGGACGCCACCCCTCCTGGGCCGCGTCCTCAACACCCCGCAGCCCTAGCGGACTCAGGCAGTTGATGGCGGAGTGCTGTGTGGCTGCCGACCACTGCTGACCCTCTCTGTGCCTGTGGGGGAAGAAAAAGCCGAGAGCAGGAGGCACTTGGCCCTCTGGGGAACGGCCCAGCCCGCCCAGCTCTACTTTCATCTGCAGCAAAAACCAGACACTGACACAGGGGGCAGCCGCACAATTGCCATTCGCCACTCAGGAGGCTGAGGCAGGAAAGTTGCAAGTTCCAGGCCAGCCTGGACCACATCGCAAGGTTTGTCTCAGGGGCTGGGGATTTGACTCAGCGGTAGAAGGCTCGCCTAGCAAGCTGGAAGCCCTGGGTTCAATCCTCAGCACCAAAACCAAAAACAACCTCCCATAGACAACAACAATAAAATCAGTGGAGGACCCATCTCGCGAGGTATAAATTCCAACCCAGGGGCCGGGGAGATAGCTCTGTGGAATAAGCGCTTCCCTGGAAAGCACAAGGGCCTAAGTTCAATCCCTGGTTCCACAAAAAAAAAAAAAAAAAAAAAAAAAGAATTCCAACCCACAGAGACCGCAAGGAGCCCAGGCTTTAGGAGTATGGACTGCCACCCAAGGAGTGCCCACCTCAGTGCCTTTGTCCACTGCAAGTTCCAAGAGCCAGAAGCTTCCCAATGGACCGAAGTCCTGGATATAAGAGGAACGCTCTTGGGGGGAGGCTGGGGAGGGGACACTGGAGCTGGGGCCCCGACGTATGCACAGGAGTTTGTCAGGGACAGAAGGGACTCAGAGTAGACAGAGTAATGTGCGGACACATCGCCCTCTGCACATCAGCGCTTTAAGTTCAGCGCACATTCACGAGGTGAGGCGGCAGACGCCGGGGAGCATAGGTGCCTGGCCCACGGGTGGGCGCTCAGTCAGGACGGCCCCAGGGCCAGGCCCCGACCCTCCTCCGTCCAGTTTCGCACCTAGGCTGTCACCCCGCCAGCCGGTGCCTACTGTACGCCGATGCATTCCCAGTCTGCTGCAGAGGCAGAGGTGACCATGTCCACGCTACAGGGGTAAACTGAGGCTCAGGCGCAGGGGAAGGCTGGGTCAAGCTCACCCTGCAAGCCAGCTGGAAGCTAAGAACCTCCTGGGCCATCCACATGCCCTTCCTCTAGCCAGATGGTGTGTGGGGGTGGGGGGTGCTCCCAGCCTCATCCCCGCCACCTGTCCTCTCCGATGAAGCCACCAGGGGGCGCCCCGAGCCCCGAGCTGTCCTCCCTGCGCTCAGCCCTCCGGCCGCCCTGCACCCTCCGCCCCTCTGCCCGCTGTCCCAGCAGCGCAGGTGCTGGCCGCTCAGAGCTGCCCCAGGGCCTTTGCATGGCCGCTTCCACCTGCAGGCTCCTCCCTTGGATCCTCCACACGCTGGCTCCTCCTCCCGCCACCCCGTGGCTGCGCGGGCCTCCCTGGATGCCCCCAGCCCCAGGCAGCTCCCCGCCCTCTCTTCCCTTGACCTTCATTTCCCTGATGCCGGCAATCGCTTCCCTCACTGGAGAATTGCACACAGTCAGCGCTTCACGCACGCTCGCCGCCTCCGCGGCAGCTCTGCTGGCTGGGCGTGCGGTCTGCCCGCCCGGGCCTGCCTCAACCTTCTAGGGCACAGCCTGTTTCCGACCCAGCAACTTCACGACCATTTTACAGGTTTGAAAAGACTGAGACCCCGACAGGGGACACCTCTGGCAGGGCGTGTGGGCCGCTGAGGGGAGGTACCGCCTCCTTGCGTAGCATCCTCCGCTGCTCAGATGGGGGAACTGAGGCTCGGGGCGGTAAGAGTTCTCTACTTCTTTTTAAATTTTGAGACTGGGGTGGGGGAGCCTTGCGGGTTAGCTCAGTTGTTTAAGGGCCTGCTTGGACAAACCCAGTCGGGCACAGGAGACCAGTTCGATCCCCAGGCCCAGCCCTAAGGCAGCCTGAGCCAGCCCCCCAAAAATAAATAAAATAAAAAAATAAATTTTGAGACAGGGCTTCATGAAGTCATTAAGTTGTCCAGGCTGGGTCTGAATTCAAGATCCTCCTGCCTCAGCCTCCCAGTGTTGGGACCACAGGCATGCGCCACCAGGCCTGGGTTTTAGAAATAAACAATGCCTTCCGAAGCAACAGCATTGGCGACCCGGGGGTGCACAGCCGGACTCAGTGGCTTCACACCCACCCAAGAGGGGTGACACTGGCTCCTTTAAGAGCCATGAGGCCTGGGGCGGGCGGGTGCCAGTGCCACTGGCCTTATGTAAGCACGGGCCTTGCATAACCGCTTACATAAGGAGCCGGAGCGGGCTTGTCCACCGCAGCAACCTGTTCCAGGCCCGGCGAGGAGCAACAGCTAGGCTCCCGGGGCAGCAGCCGCGGGGGCAGCGGGCTCCAGGCCCTCTGTGGCGCCTCCTTTCTGGGTCACAGGTGCCCGAGTCCCACAGAAGCACTGCATCGTGGAAGACGGGGAACCTCTGCAGCCTCTCTGTGGCCTGGGACTTCCCTCAGGCTCTTTCAGCAGCCCGGTATGCAGTTGGTGCTCAATAAATGCAGCTGCGGGGGAGTACCTGGCTCTATGTAGGGCCCCGTTCTGAGGGCCCCCCTTCTTAAAAGTCAGGATCTCGCTATGTAGCCTAAGCTGCTCTCCAACGCCTGGCGATCCTCCTGCCTAAGCTTCCCAAGGCTGCGTGGGCACTGCTATGCCTGATCTAAGTGGAAAAAGTGCTTCCCTGGCAAGCGCAAGGGCCTGAGTTCAATCCCGGGTTCTGCAAAAAACAGTGCTGGGGACCAAATTCTGGCTCTGAGGACGTCAGTTTGCCCAGCGACCCACGTGGGGGGCGGCAGCGATCTAACTGGAGAAACTGAGGCCCAGTGAGATGAGACACAGCCCGCACCGCATCAAACTCCAGCCTCAGCTGGGCCCCACCCTGGCCCGGCTGTGGGGCGAGGAGGCTCCCACTCTTGCCCTGCCCACCCTCCTCTTCCTGGCACTGGCCCTTTAAGACAGCAGGCAGCCTGGGGATGTCCCAGGGTGACCCCAAGGGGAAGGTGTGGCCAGGAACAAGGGGCCCATTCAGCTGCCCAGGACGCCTCAGCCTCCACCTCCGGGCAGCCCACGGGTGGCAGGCAGGCAGCGGGAGGCGGGGAGGGGGCCCGCTGGGCTGCAGGGAGGGCCAGACAGGGGGGCAGAGACAGAGAAGGAAATGGAGACATGGGACACCAGGGACAGAGACAGAGATGCTGGCCTTGGTCACTACCCACTGGCCCAGGCTGGGCCTTTGGGCCCTGCCAGCCGCTCAGCGGGCCGGCCCTGCAGCTGCTCCTTGATCCAGCTGGGCCTGCAGCCGCTTAGCAGCACCAGTGTCCCGTAGGAGCCCAGGAGCCTCCGTGGGGGAGCTTGGAGGTAGCCCGGATTCCTCCTTCCCAGCCTGCCCTGGGAGACCACCACGGGCCTCGCTGCTGCCCTCAGCTGTGTAACCCTGCACACGGACTGTGTCCCTCTGGGCCTCAGTTTCCTCATCTGTCCAATGCAGTCAAAGACAACCACAACCTTTGTAAGTCCCCATGAGCGTCAATGAACTGGGTGTGTGCTCCCAACGTGTCTGCCGTGGCCACAGTTAGCCCCCGTCCCCCACCCCAGCCAGCGAACAAACAACAAACGCAGACAGTGTAGCTGTCTTCCCAGCACCTGAGAGGCTGAGGCAGGAGGGTCAATGCAAGTCTGAGGCCAGCCTGGGCTACACAGTGAACTCCAGGTCAGCTTGAACTATACAGTCAGACCCTGTCTCACAAAACTACAAAGACGCAGAGCCCGCCTTCCGCTGGACGTGGCCACCAGCATCACAGGGCGGCCCTGGTATCGCAAGGGCTGGGGGTGACAGTGGGAAGTCCTCCTCCAAGGCTGCCTGCCGCGAGGAAGCCCAAAGTCTCCGGGGCCTCTGCTGCCTGGGCCCTAACAAGTGTCCAGGATTGAACGGAAGCCACCACTGGTCCCTGAGCCAAAGAGTTCTAACCCCTGTGGCTGGGCTGATCCAAGCCTCAGCTCCAAACCGGGTATAGAGATGCTTACCCTACACCCATCATCCCAGCACTTGGGAGGCTGAGGCAGGAGGATCTCTGTGAGTTCCAGGACAGCCTGGGCGACACAGGAATACACTGGTTCAAATAAAAAAAAGATAAAATCCATCTCCAGAAACTGGAAGGCCTGCCCTTGGACTCAAAAGAGGGAGAGTTAAAAATCCTGGGCCCGCTGCAGCCCACCCCGCACTTACGGGTTCCTCACACACTGAGGGAAGACAGATCACAAATTTGGGCTTTTCAGATCTGCTGTAACTGCCTAAGTCTCCCCAGAGACACGGCCCAAGCACTCCCAGGAGCCCACTCAGGGGTCTACAGCTGGCTCCTTCAGGGACCGGGAACCTGCTGCAGAATAGTCAGGAAGCTCCTCTGGAGCACAGGAGTGCAACCAGGGGATGTCTGGCCCAGGACGGCGAGGTCGAGCATGCAGGGGAGCGATCCAGAGCTATTGTTTAGATTTCCTGTGCTTCAGGCTGGCCTCTTAACTTGCAGGGATCCTCCTGCCTCAGCTTCCCAAGCGCTGGATGACAGGTGTGCGCCACCACGCACCCCTGGGATTCCACGGTCCTCTCCGTCCTCTGTCATGCTGTCCCTCTTGCATCTGCCCCAGTGGCTCTGCTGAGCCAACCTATGATGTCCCAGGGGAAGGCCCTCCCTGGGCAACCTCCCATCCCTCCCTGGGCCTCAGTTTCCCCAGTAGTACAAGACAGCTCCTGTCCCCAAGTGCCCCCTCCACTGCCCACACTGACCAACTCTGACCCATCTGTGACTTCTCATCCACCCCCCAGTGGGAGGCAGAGGGCCTGGCCTGGCAGCTGGTACGGGCAAGGGACACACTGCTGTGTCCCCAGCTACCCTCACACCCCTGAGCTCCGGGCCCGGGGCCAGCATGCCAACTGCAGCCTTATCACTTGGGGTGACAGCCACAGGTGTGCACCGTGACACAGGCCCGAGCCATCCACCCCGGGGGCAGGAGACAGGGGACAGCTGTTCCCTTGGGTGCCTGGGTCACACAGGACACGGCCACTGCCCACCCCCAAGGCTATCTTTTCTGAGTGCCTGGCACAGGCAGGAAAGTGGTGCAAAAATACTGTGGTATTTAATTCCGGGGCAGATGAAGAGCTGGAACCAAGCAGTGCCTGTTATCCTAGTGCTTGGGAGGCTGAGGCAGGAAGGTTGTGAGTACCAGCCCAGCCCAGGAAGTGTAGCGAGACCCTGTCTCAGAAAATTAAAAGGGCTGGCATGGAGCTCAGTGTGAAGGGCCTCGGGGCGGAGAAGCCATGCGAAGGGGAACAGCACTAGCCTTCGTTAGAACTGACTGAATTTGATTGACTGGCTGATTGTAGTACTGGGGACATAACCAGGGCGTTCACAGTGAACAACTTCCCAGCCTTTGGGTTTTGTTTTTGGAGACTGGATCTCTCTAAGTTGTTCAATTTGCCAGGCTGGCTTTGAACTTGGGATCCACCTGCCTCAGCCCTCAGCGCCCTGGAGGACACAGGGTTTTAACTGCTTATGACCAGCACCAGCAATGACGGTGCTATTTACTGTTACAGGCATTCTTAGCGAATTATGCATTTTGAAAATTGTGTTAAAATACAGAAATACGATAAAAAAAAACTTCCTATCTTTGGCTTTCTTCTGGCACTGGGGATGGAATCTGGGACCCCTGCATGGCAGGTCAACTGTCCACGGGGCTGAGCTGTTGTCCCCCGGGACTTTCTGCCTCCCCACACAGACCCTGTCCCCAGAAAACACTGACCCCGTGCCCACCCAGCCCAGCGCCCCCACCCTCCTTCTGTCTCTGTGCCTCTGACCACGCTGGGCCTCCTGGAGTGGGGCCCTGAGGCGCGTGTCCTGCACATGTGGCCGGGCTCCCTGAACAGCACAGCCTCGAGCTCTGTCCCCCATGTAGCGGGGCTGGGCCATCCTTCCCTGGAGTTCCCTGGTATATAGTCAAGCACCTACTGTATGCCAGGCCTGGTTCTAGTGCATCGCTAACTCACCCTGTCCAGCCCTCTTAGCCCTGAGATCAGAATCACTTCATTTTTAAAAACAATTTTTGAGACACGTTCTCACTGTGTAGGCCCAGCTGACCTCAAAGTTGCAGTGACCCTCCTGCCTCAGCCTCCCAAGTGCTAGGAGGATCACAGGTGTGCACCGCCACATTCACCCCATTTTATAGGAAAGAAAACTGAGGCCCAGCACAGTGGGAGGTCTCTCACCAGAAGTTACACAGCTAGGCCAAGGCATTCCCACCAGGTCACATGGACTCCTGCAGGGCCGCCTTGTATCACAGGGGCCCCAGTTGTTCCCTTGGGCGAGAAATGGATCCAGGAAGCAAATAAGCCTTTATTGAGCACCTTCTGTATGCTTTCTGGGGATTGCTGACTCCAGTCCATGATGTGATATACACGGTTCTCACTCCAAGACCAGAGAGGGCAGGGGTCCCCCCACGGCCACACAGCACAGCTCAAGCCTCATGCAGGAGGCAGATCCAGGGTCCCCGTCCCCACGTCTGTCCGAGCACAGCTCGCGGCCTGCCTGCTCCTTATTTTCTCTGTGCTGTGGGTATGTGCGGCTTCCGCCCAATAACCGGAAAGGGGATGTTTATCTATTTGGATTCGTGAAAGGGTGCTTTGTTCCTTTTCTTTTCTTTTGTCGTTTTGTGATCCTGGAAATGGAACTCAGGAATGCTCTACCACCGAGCCAGGTCCTCAGCCCTTTTTATTTTGAGAAGGGGTCTTGCCAAGTCACTAAGTTGCCAAAGCTGGCCGATTTGTGATCCTCTTGCCTCAGCCTGCTGAGTGCTGGGATGTCAGGTGTGTGCCACCACGTCTGGCATCAACCCTTTTTTTTTTTGAGACAGGGACTCACTATATACTCCAGGCTAGCCTTGAACTCACAGAGATCCTCCTGCCTCAGCCTCCTGACTTTTTAAATTTTTATTTTTTTTATTATGTATTTTAGTACAAGGTCTACAGGGTCTCATTACACAGATCAGACTCCTGGTGATCCCCCTGTTTTCAGCCTGCCTCCCAAATGCTGGAGTTACAGGCCCAGGCCGCCACACCCGGTCTCGTTGGCTGTCTTGGTGCACGCCGGTCCCTACACCCATTTAAAATCACTGAGCTATCTGGCTGGCCCACGAGTTCTTTTTTAAAGACCCCGATGGGGTGGGGATGTAGCTCAGTAGCCTGACACCTGACTGGCAATTGCAAGGTCTTGAGTTTGATTCCCATGCAAAATAATAATAATAATAATAATAATAATAATAAGACCTGGATGTTTTTATCCTAGCTCTGCCTTTTAAGAGCTGTGTGACCTCAGGTAAGTAACTGGCCATCTCTGGGCCACTGGTTCCTTATAAAACCCCAGATAGAAAGACTGCTTCCCTCTTGGATGACAGAAACAGGATACACAACGCGGATCGGGTGCAGCTCAGTGCTGAGGGCCTGCCTGGCTCACGTCAGGCTCTAGTTCCGTCCCCAGCATGAAAAACAAACAAACAAAAGATAAACGTGTGGGGCTGGGAGGCCATGTTCCCTGTAGCCACGATCCACGCCAGTGTCGCTGTGGCCCAGTCCCATCCAGGCAGGGTGGAACCCTGCCCAAGTTCCCTGCCACCCTGGGGAGCCCACTGGGCCATGGCGCTGGCGGGCGCTGAGCTGAGGGCAGCTGGCACGGCCGAGGCGGGAACAGGAGGGGGAGGCCGGCCGGGGCGGCAGCGTCAGCACATGGGCACCATCTGGGCTGGCAGCTGCCGGGGTGGGCGGGCCTGGCAGCCCCTCCCCCACTGCCCTGGCACGCTGCCCGCCCGCGCTCTGAGTCGGGTTTCTCCGGCTGCCAGAGGGGGCGGGGCGGCCGGCTGGGGTGCAGGCCCTGGGCCTGGCTTCCCAGGCTGCTTCCCAAAGCCAGGCAGTGTGGGCAGCGCCAGGCTCACCCTGTCCTGTGGGGCCCAGCACCCCGCACTTCCTGTGGCTCTGCGAGCAGGGCTCAGGCAGCCCCAGGCCCTTTGCACAGGCTGCACCCCCAGCCAGCTGAGTACAGCTCACGGCTCCCTCCCATGGCTTCTGTCTGTCCTTCAGGCCTCATCTCCAAAGTCACCTCTCAGGAGCCCCGCCCCATCCGGAGCGGCCCCCAGGTCCTCCGTCACTGTAACCTCCCTTGTTTGCCTGATATTAAGTCTCTTTTTCCCCCAGTCCTGGAGAATGAACCCAGGGCCTCCCCACAGAGCCCCAGCCTCACCCCTTTAGGCCTCGCTCACTGGCCCAGGCTGGGCTCCACCATGTGATCCTCCTGCCTCAGACACCCAGGTGCCGGATCACAGCACGTCCGGCCTCTCTCCCACCCGCACCATTGGACCCTACTATTCACCACTGTGTCTGGCCCCAACGCTGGTTGAGCGTGGCATCCCCTTGGGCTATGTGGCATGTGGTCCTGGACACGAAGCCCATATCTCCACTCGGCCACGCCCTCCCGTCCACCCACCGCCCAGCCTGTGCCAGGGCTGATGAGCCCCCACTGCACCCCTGCAGGAGCCCTGGAAATCCCCTAGTGGGGGAGGGGTGGCAGAGGCTGGCACCCAGCCCCGTACCATCACACTCACAGCTAACAGAGCTCAGATGGACAGAACCCTGTCCCAAGAGGGGTCGTGGGGAGTGGCCTTGGGTGGGGACCCCAGACTCCCCTAGAGCCTAAGTCACTGAGCTGCAAGGTCCAGATGTCATCTTCTACCACCATCATGACCAAGGCAGATTCCACTTGAGCCCAAGCTCCAATCCTGGCCCCTCTTACCCTGTGGACCTTGGCAGGTCAGACCCCTGCCTCAGGCCTTTGTTTCCCCATTCTGTAAAATGGGTACAACATAGCTCCTGCTTCACTGGACTGCTGTGAAAATGGAAAAGAATTGCTAAGGCCTCAGAAAAAGGCTTGGCACAAAGTGAGTTAGGACTTGGGGTTTTGATGTAGGCATAGGAGCTTTCCACATGGAAAGGGAACTGCGTGAGCGAGGTGACCAGAGAAAACCATGAACCTACGAGCACAAGGGTCTCCACACCATGAGCCTTCTTTCTAAGCCCTGAGCACAGAGCTCTAACATTCTGCAAAGGCTGGGTTTTTGTTTGTCTTGTTTTTCAGTGCTGGGGAAGGAGCCCTGGCTTTACGGATGTAGGCAAGTGTTGTCACTGAGCTACAACCCCAGCCCACCCCTTCCTTCAATCTTTCTTCCTTCTTTTCTCTCTCTTTTTTTTTCCCTTTTCTTTTTTCTTTTCTTTTTCTCTTTTTTTAAATCTTTATCTTTTTAAAATCTTTTTCTTTTTTTTTCTTTTCTTTTGGCGAGGATCTTGCTATGTAGTTCAGGCTGAGCTTGAACTTGCTATGCAGCCCAGATTGGTCTCCAACTCACAGTGATCCTCCAGCCTCAGCCTCCCCAGCGCTGGGATGACAGGTGTGGGCCACCGTGCCAGGCCTGTCTTGCTCCTGTATTGGGGCTAGAGCCCAAGGTCTTCCTCTCACCCTTTTATTCTGAGGCAGACTCTCACTAAATCATTAAACTGTCCAAGCTGGGCTCCGACTTTCCAGCCCCCTGCTTCAGCTCCTGGAGGCCCTGGGGTTAGGGACCTATGCCACTGCGCCCAGCTGTAAGCTGCGTCCCAACTTCTCATTTTATAAACAAGGAAACAAGGTCCAGAGTGGGTCACTGAGTTG
>NDGN011462370.1:0-12449 GCA_002564285.1 Tympanoctomys barrerae
TACCAATTTGGTTTGAAACTGTCTCACTGCTATTTGTTTCTCAATAAAATTATGGGAAAAAAAAAAGAAAAAAAAATACACACCTAAACCCACTGCTCTGCATTTATAACCACAGTGTAACTGATCACACTGTTCCCTCCCCTTCCAGTCCCTCAGCCTACACGCAAGCCCATCCTCACTCCTTTTGTAAAGCTCTAGGTCAACAGTCAGTTTTCTCTCCTTTCGAGCATCCTTATATTGGACCAGCCAGTACATCCTAAATCCAGCCCATCCTTTCCTATTCTGCCATTCTGTTTATGTCCTCTGCCTTTTGGAAATCCTACCAATGCTTCAAGTTTCAATGGTTTATCTTTCAGCATTCCCTGATCTCCCTCATGATAGCCAAAATTCCTTACGGAAAAAGGATAATTAATTCATCTGGAGGCTTTTATGGGGTCAAAATTAAATTAGTAATAAGTTATTTAATTAGTGATATACATTATTCAATGATCAAATACTCAAAAGAACATGAAGTCTTTTTTTTTTCCCCAAGTTTTTTTTTTAATCCACCATTCTGATCTTTTATGCTCCTCATGTTGATAGCAAAAAGCTATACCTAAGAAATAACCACAAGAATTACTTGGTAGAGAAAACAATGGATCAATCCTGTAGCTTAGAAATTCTAGACAGCATTTTTAGTCATGTGGACACGTCATTTTTCCCTGTTGTCTTTCTCTGTAACTATTTACTTTTTAAGAAAGCTTAGAAATAACCTGCTGGTCAATTCAATAGTATTTTAACATTGTTCAGAATTTTTTCCTTCTAATTTGTGTATCTCTAGCCTCTTCCAATTTAATGATTAACAATGGTTTTCCTGATTTACACAAGATCTATCAAATGCCAAAAGACATTCTTTTCAGTTTTATTTCAAAAGCTCCCCCCATGCTACCACGAACTGAACCCCTGACATTGTAGAAGCAAGCACTCTAGTACTGAGCTGCATTCTAGCTCTCAAAAAAAAAAAAAGAATTTTTCCTACCTTCACAGGTTTCTTTGTGGCTCTGAAATCATGGCCTTTGGATACTGCACAATCCTAATTTATAAAATACAGCTCTCTCAAGATATAGTTTTGAGAATTGAGTATATTTGGAGGAATGGTTTGTGATTGGTGATAGTCTTTATGAAAAAAAAAATTCAGGTGGGGAACACTGAAGCAATAAAAGGCAATATAAAGTCTCAGAAAAGAAGTGCCTGGTCAAACACAAAAAGTTTATAGAGATTGGTGACATAATGAGGGACATAAGCCAAACAAAGTGGTGCCATTCTAGGACTGCTTGTCTTGATCATACTATCCTTTAACTTTTTGAATCAGCTTTGCTTCCCTCCTCCATAATAATGTCTCCACCTTCTTTTATCTCCAGACTTACATCAGAACTTAATAGTGGACTCACCTAAAGTCTGAGGCAGGCCCTAGATCTGCTGACATAATTCCCAGATACGGTATGCCCAATCCTTTCCTTTACCTTCTAAATTTATACTCTTTATAAACAATACAAAATACAAAGTTCAGATCTGTGAATGAGAACCAAGAATCTGCACTGCAAGATTTTTTGCTCTAAGGCATCTCTAAAGCAACAAAAATAACGATAGGAGATTTTATTTGTCAATCTTTTTACAAAACATTCTAAGCACTGCAGGGAGACATCATCCTTACAAAACAAGTAACTCACCCGCCAAAGGCAAGCCAACAAACCCAAGCATGCACCTAACTAGGACAGTCATTTCTTTGCCCGACGTCTCTCTGGGGGGATCGGGCGAACCAGTCCTTGCACTCGAGTCCGTGCTTGCCGCACTTCAAAGCTAGGTGACATAATAAACAAGTTCTTTCTTTCCCCTCCGGTGGTCATGTCATCCACCTGTTGCATCACCCGGAAAGTGGCCGTCGGGATCTAGGAAAGGCGCAGCACTGAGATCTTCAAATGATTCAGCTGGGCTCTTTATCAATTTTACCCACATTCATTTTTATGGGGCTGCTCTGGAGGGGAGGGTGTGCGGGCTTCCGTTCACCTTAGGAGACTCTAGCAGAGGGATCGACAGCCGGGACTTTCTGGACTTCGACGGGAGTTTTTGAAGACTTGGGCACAGACACAGGCACGCTTCCGCAGAAGCCGGGAGCCGGGGGCGCGGGCGCTCGGGACGCGGAGAGCCGGGCAGCCGCGGGGCCAGGCGGCGGCGGGGAGGTCGGGCCCGCGACAGAAGCGCCGCAGAGAGGACACCCCTCGCTCGCCGCCCCGGGGCCGGGCCCGGAGCCCGTCCTGCGGACCCGAGCCGCCGCCGGAGCCGTGGGGCTGACAGGGTCGCGACGCCGGCGCCAGGATTAGAAAATGACTCCCGTCCCCTCCCCCAGCCCTGGGAACCAGCCGGGGGCGGGGTGCGCGCAGGACGCGCCGGGGCCGCACTCACCATGTCGTACACGTTGAGCACCACTAACTGGTTCGCCCCCATCCTCCTCCCCGCAGCCGCCGCCTCGTCCGCAAGCCGCCCGCTCTCCGAGGGGTCGAGGCCGCTCCCACCCCCGCAGGCGACTCGGGGGCCCCGAGCCGGGCGCTACGCGTACTGCCCGGCCCGCCTCTGCCGGGGCGGAAGCATCGGGCAGCCGGGCCGCTCCGGAGCGCCGCAGGCAGGAGCCGGTCTAAAGACGGGGCCGCACCGGTGGCGGGCCCGCTCCGGCTCAGGCGCCTCCTCTCGGCGGCAGACACGTGGGGAAAGGCGGGGTCTGAGCTAGGGGCGGGCGCCAGGCGCCCCGGAGGCGGGGCCGGCCCGGCGCCGGGACTGAGCCGCCTGCGCTCTGGTTCTCTGCTGCCGCACCTCGGGACCTAAAATGGCGGCAGGCTCGGAGCCGCTCCAACCTGAAGGCTCGAGGTCATAGGGAAACTACAATTCCCAGCATGCAGAGCGTAGCCGAGACGCAGTCTCTGCAGCCCTTTACTACAGTTCCCACCATCCTGCGGGGTCCCGAGGCTCAGCAGTTGTCCCGGGAAACTACATTCCCCAGCATGCAATGTCTTAGATCTGCCTGCGGATGCTTCGCGGTTTGTCCTTGGCGGACGGTGAAGGCGTCCACCTTCAAAGCGTGCAGCGCCGAATATGGTGGTGTTAATTTATGTCTCATTGAACCTGGTGAAGCGGACGGAATGTGGCAAAAGACCAAAGTCGTGACCTTAAGTTTACCAATCCCACCTCCGCCTTTATTTTTCCAAGAGGAGGAGTGAGGAAATTGAGGAAAGTAGAGTACTGGTGGAGGATGGGAAGTAACATTCCTCCAGTTAACCCTCATTGTAGAATTTATAAAACTGCTGCTCAGGTAGGAAGAGAGTACAACACTCAGGGATTAGCACAGCCATGGACACACGAGGGGCATGTGCATTCATCCAACATATTCGCAGTATGTATCCTATATGCCTGGCACTTCCCTTGGTGTAGGGGGAGGCTGGAAGAACCAACAAAATATCAGTCTCTGGGCTTTATAGAACATTCAAAAAATGACTGAGAGTAATCTTAGAGTGTTGCATGGTGAAGGACTATGTGATGAGTTATAAAATATCTGAATGGCAGAAAGCCCTGCAAGTATTAGAGGGTCAAGTATTCTGGTCAAAGAACACAAGTACGAAGAGCTGAGGCATGAAAGAGTCTTTGGTATTCAAGGAAGCAAAAAGCTGCTATGGCTGGAAGGTCAAAGACCGCTATTAACGGACAAGGAGGTAGGTAATGGTGTGAAGGTGGGCAAGTAGTCAGAAACTAGATCCTGAAAGAGTTTTTAAATTCATGATGTAGTTTAGATATTAAGATTTTAGGGGTGTGTGTGTGTGTGTGTGTACGTGCGCACACATGTGTGTTTAAAAGATTACTCTGGTTACTGTATGGAAAATGTATTTTAGAGTGGTAAAGGAGGTAGAAGCAAGGAAATCAATGTGGTAGAGCATAAAAATAACCAGTGGCCCAAATTATACATAATTTTTGGGGTCTCCCCTACTGACTTTGTGCCTGGCCTCTGACTTGGTTTGGCCAATGGGACATTAATAAACATGATGCAAGCAGAGACTTGAAATGCATTTTCTATTGGAGCCTCTCCTCTTGGAGATTTTGGAATCCTGTGATCACATCAAATGAACAAGTGTTAGACTGATGAACGACAAGGGCCACATTGTACAGTCTTCACCTGTCCCCTAAACCATGCTGCTCTAGCCAGGTCCATCCGACAGATGAACCACCCACTCAACCCACAGAGTATGGAAAAATATTTTAAATCACAGAGTTTTGGGGATGGCAAGAACTATTCTAGAACTAAGTGCTAGAAGGGGGCTTAGATTCTGATGGTGGGGGAGACTAAGAAAGTTGGAATTGAATTATTTTGGAGGCAGAGTTTATAGAACTTGCATTTAGGCTGAATATTGAATTTGGTAGAGGGGATTCAAGAATAACTTAGATTTTTTTATGTGGGCATCTGGGTAGATAAAGGTGCCATTTATAAGATGTGAAATATTAAACATTGTAGGGAGGTGGGAAATCTGGAAGTATGGTTTGATGATTCTATGTGAGAGATGCCTTGTACACATCCATAAGATATAGATATTTGCATAAATTCTAGTTATAGCTATTAAATAAGCTAAAATAGACATTAATAGATGAAAATAGACTTTAAAGCTTTGGAACTGGTTGGATGACCTAGGAAAATGTCTAGTTAAAAAGAAACATACCAAGGGCAAAGTTCTAGTGTCCTTTACCACTTACAGGTAAAGATGAAAGAGGAATGATAGAGGCAGGAGGGAAATCAGAAAGAACATAGTAACACAGAAGTCACAAGACTTAAATTCAGTGGTATAGAGATTACCAATAACCTGATGTGAGCAGTCTCATAGAGGGGTAGTTTCTAAAGAGCCGCTAGAAAAGAGGCAAGTTAAGGTGAAGAAATGGAAATAATTCTTCAATTTGGGCAACAGCTGGATAGGAAGTGGAGTCCAGGGAAGGCATTTTAAAGCTGGAAGTTATTGAGGACATATTTGTACACAAAGAGAAAGAACTTGAATATGAAAAATGAGATTTTTCAAGGTCAAAGGAAGAACTTTCTGGTGTACAGGCCTTTGGTTTCAGGAATGCTTAACCCATAATGACAGCATAATAGGGACATGCAGGTACATAGTGATGACACAGAAAGCAAGAGAGACAGAAACAGCAATCTAGGAGCCCTGGAGTATGGGAAGTGGGGGTGTTCTTTTCTGATTTTCTTAATGAATTGTGAGACAAGATGAATGGTATGGAGAGATTAGGACTGATGTATAATAGCAGAAACCATTCGGTGCTCGGTCACTGAAAAGGTAATAAATGAGTACCTTTTATGTGTCAGTCACTGTGAATCACTAGTCCATCCCGGAAAAATGGACAGGATATCTGCTTTCAAGAAGTTGGCAAGCCAGTGAAAGAAATTTCCGTATATGTATATATACACACACATATATATATGTGGGTGTATGTGTGTATATGTAGCCATCAATTTATAATTTAAATCAGGAGACAACAGTAATAGAGCCTACCAGGAAGATTTATTTGAGGTGGTTGTTAGGAGACAGATTAACTTAGAATTAAAACCTAGAGCACCAGCTGCCTCATTTTTAAAAAAAATTTATTTTATTTTTTTGGCCTCATTTTTAATGTAACTTTTACATTTCGTATATGAATCTTCTGCTAGAAAAACTTCTAAAATCTGCTTCAGACAGGTTACTTAAGTCCATGAACTTTTATTAAGTTTTTTATATGCAAAGTAACTATAGCCATATAATGTTTCATATGAAAAATTTTATTCAAAATAATGTTTGGCATCTAAATATTTTCAAAATGTATTCTTAAGGATTAAAATTAGCAAACTTAGTTTATCTTTTAAAATTCTATATGAGCACATAGAATATCTATGTATTTTACTTTAAAATGAACATACAAATACATTGTCAATTTAACAGCACACAAAATATGAAATTATTTCTGGTTGGGAGCAATTCAAGAACACTTCTGAAATCTTGAATTTTATAATATTGTGAGCTTATAATTAATATTTTTGGTCAAACAATGTAACACCTATGCTTAATATTGCTTTAGTTTTACTTGAGTTTTATAAGGGCTATAAATATTTCTTTTATAAAGATTCATGTACTGGAAGTAGCTCAGAACTAGAACAGTGAGGAACAGCAGCATCAGGACGAAGACAATGGCAGAGACCAGGTAGCCGCTTGTTCTGAAACAAGAACAGCAAAAAATGTCATCAGAGGGGACTGTTTGCATTTCGGTTTTTAATTTTTTTTAACCAAACAATATGTCCTTGGCACCAAATAGAGACTAAAGTCATGATGTCTACATTTAGGCATTTGATGTTGGAGGCTGACCAGAGAGGAAATCATGGTGGTCATAAGAGAGAAAGAAATATGAAGTTCTGAGGGAGCTGTGCATCGTGTGGGTAGGGGGTGTTGCCGTGTCATGTGGGGAACCCTGAACTGGGTGTGGATGGGAGTTAGCTAGATAAAAATGTTTGGGAATAGAGGAAGAGACTGTGATGGAATTGTTACAGGCACCTGCAAGGTGACGGAAGCTTAAGGACATTTTAAGATCTCTCCCAGGTGTTCTGGAACTCAAACTAAGTTGATCTGACTAGGGCTCAGGTGCCAGTGGAGTGATTAGAGATGAGCGGCTCAGGCTGCAGCTCAGTGGTAGAGCCCCCGCCTAGCATCCGTGAGGCTCTGGGTTGGATCTCCAGCACTGCTACCAACAAGAAAAAGCTAAGTGGGCAGGGCCAGATGAGACCAAGTACACACCAAGCTAGAGTGTGGGTTTTAGCCAATAAACGAGGGCGTTTCAGACATGTAATATAAGACTGGCATTTTAGAAGGATGATTCAGGTTGGTAATGTGAATAGTCCATAAAAGGAAAGCTTGAGTGTGAAGACCAAAAACCCAGTTATGAGAGATTTGTAAGAATCCAGGCAAGCGACGATATGGGTATTGAGTAAATCAGAGGCTGAAGAAATGGAAAGAATTGGATACATCTAAGACATGTTCAGGAGTTAGGTTGGTTTGGCTTTGGGAATAGGTCATTTGGGATAGGTTTTGGGGATAGGTCACTGGGACAACATCATTTACCACTGGCAGAGGAAATTCAGAGGGGAGAACCCTCCACTTCCTCTTTCTTCTCACCCCAGCGATAGGATCTCTATTGCCCAGACTGGCCTTGAAGTCCTCCTGAGTAGCTGGGACTACAGGTACGTGCCACCATACCTGGCTGGAGTCGTGTGTGTGTGTGTGTGTGTGTGTGTGTGTGTACACCACTCAGACTAGGACTCGCAGCTGAGTGCCAGCCATCCACCTCTTCGCCCAGGACTCAGCACAGGTGCCTCCCCTCAGAGACGATTTCATTCCTAGGCCGACCCTTGGCTGCTGTTGTTCATTTGTTAGCCCAGCATGGCTATTAGCTTCCACGCTCCTTCAAACCGAAATTATTGTTGGAATGCTGCAGCTCTTCAAGTCACATTAGCCTCATCTTTCTCCTCTGGCTACCAACACACCCAGCTGCAGTGCATGGCTCCCCTCTTTATAACTGTCTGATATCTGTCAGACATGGTGCAAGGTATGGGCAATAAAATGAGTAGAAGCAGGCACGATCCCGTCCTTAAGAAGCTTACATTACAGTGGGAGTATCGTAAATAAACAAATGATGATAAAATAAACTAAAATTGCCAATAGTGATAAGGAGAGAAAATAAAAACAGAGAGATACACAGTGCGATGAAAGCTCATTAGAGCAGGATTTAACCTGGTGAACGGGATCAAGAAATGCCCTCATGAGGAAAAGATGATTATCCAGTGTCTAAAGAATAAACAGAAGGAAAGTTGATAAAGTTAAGTGGTAAAGAGAAAAGCAGAGTCCAGGTAGACAAATAGCACGTGCAAAGGTCCTGCAGAGGGGGAGCGAGTAGAGCTGGCTGGGGACTGGAAGAAGGTTGGAGGGTGTGGAGCTGAGAGAACAATGGGGACAGGGACATGATCCCAGGTGAGAAGTAGGAAGGTGCTGGAGCTTAAGGTCTTGTAGGCCACGTGAAGGAATTTTACACTGATGGCGAGAAGCCATGGGGTTGAGGCCACTACACTTGGCATTTTGAAAACACTACTCTAGGGTGGGGAGGTGGCTCAGTAGAATAGTGCTTCCCTGGTAAGCGCAAGGGCCTGAGTTCAGTCCCTGGTTCTGCCAAACAAACAAACAAAAAAAGCTACTCTGGCTCTGTGAGAATGAGAAAAAAGTAGGCAGGAGAGGGGAGCTCAGCTAGGAATCTGTTTCAGAGACAGTGGTAGCTTAGATAAGAGGGATGGGGGTGGAGTTAAGAAGTGGGCCCATTTGGGGCCGTGTAGGAGAGACAAGAATGGGAGTCCAGGTGGTTGGATGAGCGGCTGTGGTCTCTGGTTGCTGCCTGTGAAAGGGGCTCTCTTGCTGGGAAACGCTACCAGCTACCTCACCTGGCTCTGGTACTCTCCGGGTCAGCAGAGGCCAGTCCGTGGCCACTATGCTAGGGGCCCATTCCTAACTCTGGCACGCTGCGTGTACACTGGCTGCTGGCTCNNGCTGCTGGCTCCACCTCCTCACTTAGGTGTTCTCCGCTCCTTCCTCCTCACTGGGGTGGGTGCCACGCCATACTCACCTCCATCAGCCATGCCAATGCAGCAAGGAAGAGACGTTGCCACGATATATCAAGCATGCTTCCCAGAGTTACCTTAGAAACAACTCTTTGCTTATTCCACTTGCAGGTTATTTATAACATTGACCTTCCATTAACATTCAAAATCAAGGCATCAGTAATATTTAAAGCAGGGTCATACATAACTTGTCTCCTACTTTATTTTTTTAGCGTTGAACTCAGAGGCTCACACACACACTTAACTGTGTACCGCTGAGCTATACCTGCGGTCCATACTTTTTCATTTAACATTTTACAAACAAAACAAAACAGAGCAAATAAGAAACATCCCCAAATATTAGCCCCAGGACAGAGAAGCAAAATCAATTTAGGTCCTAACTTTAGTCTTTTTGTCATTGTAAAAGAAACGAGAAGGTTAATTAGAGATATAAGACGCACTTGAGTGTGGGCGCTCAGAAAGGAGAGACACTCCCGCCTTTTTAGTCTTCCAGCTGTAGGCTGTTCCCCAAGGTGACAGGAACTGAGTCCGCAGAAATGTCTGCCCTGCTGTTTTCCTGTATGCATCAGAATGATTTCGTACAAGGCTTTGGATAGCGACTTTGTAAAAGCCACTGGCCTTGCAATGAACACTTCATGCAAGTTTTAAATTTTGTTTTGTTTTAGGATTCATTTAAAGTGTATGCCCTAAGGAATATTTTACACACTAGGATTTACATTGGGAATCTGCAAAGTGACTGTACAAGCTTCGATTTTGGGAGACACTGGGGGATGTTTCCTTTTTAGCTGCTGCTCGTTATCTTTTAAACATTCTTTGATTAATGCCCCCACAGGCACTTCACATTACCTGGGAATCACTCCAAAGATCTCTATAGCAAATGTAGCCGTTAGGTTACAGTAACTGCAAATTAGAACAAATAGTATTAAAGATTAAATTAAATATACCTAAAACTTCTTCCATATTGCTATGGTAACTAAACTCAAATACAATTTTAGGGTATCATTTCATTGACAAAGGATAGAACAGATACATTTATTTTATAGCATTGAGGATTTTCTATACATAGATTTTAGTGTGCTATGAGATCCCATAGAACATAACACTGTCCGCATGGAATTACCTTATTTTTTAAAGTTATATATATATATATATATATATATATATATAATTTTATTTATTTATTTATTTATTCCCCAAACCTGGGATTGAACTCAGGCTCTTGAGCTTGCCAGGCAAGAGCTTAGTCTACCGAGGTATCTCCCTGGCCCCCAAATACTTTTTTTTTTTGGTGGAACCAGGGATTGAACTCAGGCCCTTGCGCTTGCCAGGGAAGGGCTTATTCCACTGAGCCATCTCCCTGGCTTTTATATTTTTTTTGAGGCAGATTTCACTATGTAGTTTAGGCTGGCCTTGAACTCAGTCTGCAGCCTAGACTAGCCTTGAACCTGCAGTGATCCTCCTGCCTCAGCCTCCTGAGTGCTGGGATTGTAAGTGTATGACACCACTCCTGGTACAATCACCTTATTTTGATAGCGGTTCCAAAGGCAACAGTAATAGTGATATATGTAGATAGATAGATAGATAGATAAATTTATAGAATCAGGAACAATAAGTATTGACAAAAGTAATAAGCAGTTTGCATTTATTAGGCATTCATATTTAGTGAAAATGGATGCTAACAGCATTTGCTGTGTACAGGGCAGTGTGTCAAATTCTTACATGCATTATCTTAGTCAATCCTTTCATTTATTTTTGTTGGTTTTGGGGTTTTGTTGGTACTGGGAATTGAACATAAGACTTTGCGTGCAGGCGCTGTGCCGCTGAGCTATCTCCCTAGCCATCAGTCCTTTTAGATGAGGAAACCGAGGCACGTTAAGCAACTTGCAGAATTGCCACTGTTGTTTGAGTAGCAGAGCTGGCCTTTCCTTTCAGGTTTTCCTGGTCCTTGACCCTGTGAGGTTCACCTGAAGCAGATGGCTCCTGTGGGACGCTGAGAGTGTCAGGGCCTGGGCCGGGGAGATGCGTGTCTAAACTGACCGAGTCTCTCTCATGACTCAGCATGTTGACTGGAAGGAGGCAGGAGACAGCTAAGTAAACACAGTGGGATTTTACTTTCCTTCACGTGGGAGAAGGCAAAAGAAAGGAGTCTGTGCTATGGAATACCTGCAGTGTGCTCGGCAGGTGCTGCATTTACCTTTGTCAGGGGATGCTAACCCATTTGACAGACACAGAAGTAGCCATACAGAGGCCTAGACATTGCTTAATTCTGAATTTAACTTTGATCAAAACAAGGAAGGGACATTATGCGGTGATAAGGAATATGTAATCATTCTAAATGTGTATTCAGCTTAAAGAAAAGACATTCAAAAACTGGTAGGACTGAAAGAGGAAATAGATAAGTCTCTGATTATAGTGGAGGACATCAGCATTCCTCTCTCAGAAATTGATGGGAAAAGTAGAGAGAAAACTGGTACTAAAATAAAAACAGAGAGGTCAGAAATCCCCTTGTATATACTAGTAAATCTAGAGCCTTCGGGAAAGGAAAATGTTGAAGCGAATTGATCAGATGTGAGTTACTTATCCACACAGAGGCAGGGCCCGGAAGATGCTCCATTCCCCCTAGCAGAATGAGAACAGCGTCAGTGTCAGAAACACCAGCATTATGAAAGAAGAAATGTTTTATGGCCTTTTCTGCCATCAAAAAGGGGTCTTTAATTTCAGTAAAAATGGAAGGATCCTCTATAGCAGAATGAACTAAATTGTTAGAGATGAAGGAGACATAACTGCCCTTCAGTGAAAATGGGGCGCTAGTAGTTGTGATTTTCAGTCTGTCCTGTCAACTTCATTGGATTGAGAGATGCCTAGGAAACTTCTAAGGCGCACTTCTGGGTGTGTCTGCATGGGCATTGCCGGAGATGGTTGGCATTGTGGACAGAAAAACAATGCAGGAGACCCGCCCTAAACATAGACAGCATCAGCAAACTGGGCAAGAGTCCAGATAAAGCAAAAGAGCAAAGGAGGAAGCCCAGTGTGTACTTTTTCACTTTCTCTTTGCGTTCTTTCTGCTGAACTACTTTGCCGTATGCATGCTATCTCACCAGGCTTCATTCAAGCCCCCCAAAACAGTGGAACTAAGTAAGCATCAACTGAAACCCCCAACCTAAGACAAAATAAACGCCCTCCTCTGTTACATTGTGTATTGTTAGGGTGTATGTCTAGATGTTCCCCCAATGCCTCATAGGTTCATAAGCAGGGCTTTTGGAAGGTGACTAGATTATTGAGACATTATACCTAACTTGCCTTGAGCAGCTGGACCCTAGCTGGAAGAGGTGATCACCGTGGTGTGGCCCAGAAGGTTACACATTCTTTCTGGGCTCCTCCCTGGATTCTGCCTGCTTCCTGCCCACCATGCTATCAGCAGCCCTTCTCAGCCATGCTCCTCTGCCATGTCACCCTGCCTTGGAACCAGCAGACGAGGGCCTGGAAACTCTTCAAGCTGTGAGCCGGAATACACATCTCCTCCTTTGAGCTGCACATGTCAGCGATCGTGTCTTGGTGATGAGGAAAGTGACTGAGATATGTGTGTCGGGTATTTTGTCACAGAATAAGAGGCTGATGGGGGGCTGGTGAGATGGCTCAGTAGTCTAAAACACCTACTTGGAACAAAGCTTGGCAAAGTACAGGGACTGCGGTTCGATTCCCCAGCACCACATGCCAGCCAGCCCCGCCCCCTGGTGGGCTG